>VZSC01015637.1:1158899-1207161 GCA_013398225.1 Steatornis caripensis
GGGGGGGGGGAGGGGGAACCCAAACCTTAAGTGATGTTAACAATTAATATATTTCTCTTCATTTTGCTGCCCCCAAAATTTTGCAAAACATTTTTGTCCAGCCCCACTAACACCACGGTTAGGGGCGGTGAGCTCCAACAGCACAATCCCGCCAGCTAGCAGCAGGAGCACACTCAGCTCAGCGCGCCCAGCAGTTGCCTGTCATTGGCTTTGCAAGTAGTAACTCACTCATCCCAACAATACCTTAATGTTTAGCTACTGGCGTTTCCACAAAATGAAGAGATGAGCCTAAACTGACTTGGCAGTGACCTTTGATTTATTTTAAGTTCAGCTGCATGAATACACAAGCTTTTAACCACACAGAGCCACTTAAACCTGGAGTCCCGCTTTGTCTAGCGGACTGAATCAAACTCCTGGAGATCAGAAAAGCAAGCCAAGTTTGGGCAGACCAGTCTGCAACTTTTCATTGCTCCTTGCAGTTTTCTGTGCAGAAACAGCCCTGCTGTGGGTCACCCGGCAGTCCCCAGAATAATAAAAGTATGAGTCTCCTTTACGCTGCTTCGTAACATCAGTCCCATTAAATCCTCCATTATGCAATAAGCATAGTGACATTGTGGTACTTTTGATAATTAAGAAGAAACACCAACTTGGGTTTTTTTGCTACATCATGTGTTTACATGTGTGTTTTGGATGCTTCCAGCTCAGTCGCCCACCACATCCCACGGCTGCAGCTCTGCCCCAGCTGCACCCAGCACGGCACTGGGAGGGGGGGGAGTTGCAACTGCATACTGCATCCGTCCCCGGCCATGTTACTCATTTGCACTTTATCAAAGAAACGTTGAGAGACTAGGTAAGGGATTTTGTGTATTCTTGGGATGTTAATTACCAAGACAACAGGATTTTGAAACCAAGAGAGAAAAACACAACTAAATTTGTACATGGGTGCAAACTGTAATTGCCTTCTTTATGTAATCTCCCCAAGAAGAAGCCTTAGGATCAGAAAAAAATAATTTTTTTTTTTTTAAACACTTGCCTTTGCAATTAACCTTTTGGATGCTTTAAACCCAACCCAGCACAGAGCAACAACAGAAAGTACAACTTTAAGGAGAGCACAGGGTTTTTTTCTGAAACTGCATTTTATTCACAGTCCTGTGTATGTTTTATGCAATCCCTGGGATGATCTACCCGCAGGCTGCTCAGCCCCTCCACCACCTCACCAGCAAGAGCAGCTCAGATTTGGATCCAGTGTTACAAGTGCAGAACACCGATGTGAATCATTCCCAAAGAGTTATTTGCAGCATACCAGACTGTAATTGAGTGTTGTATCCAGTGTGTTTCAGTACTGATGACTCTCTGTTCAGCCCAAGTCATTAATGGGAGCTGCTCATATATTTTTAATTCCCTAACACACCAGAAGCCTGGACACAGAGAAGGCAGAGTTACTGAATACCTTCTGTAGGAAGGAAATCCGGTCACTACAGCATGATACAGTTGCAGAACCAGAGGACTGTTGGAAAAGCACAGCTTAAATTAACTTCTTTATTTTACAAGTATTTGCCTATCGGTCTTTCTTACCACATAAATCAGTCAGCAGTTATGACTCAAAAAGTCACTATTTGAAAAACTCTCAAAAATTGTATCATTGATAGGGAGATGTTAATAGTATAGTTTTTTAATCAAATTATTTGATATTTTCCTCTTTGCACCAAGGTTCTGTTCAATTCCAGCATATGAAGTTGAAGCAACTAGAAGCTCTGGAAATTGATAAGCTTCTCTGAAAAAGAAAAAAAAAAATCTGAGGAATCTCTACAACTCAGAAGAAACTAAGAGATCTCCCTCTTGTGGTCTTCTACATAAACAACTGTAACTGTATGTGTGAGTTTGGAAGTGTCTGAAGAAGAGTTTGCTTTCATCAAATATTAACAGAAATTGTAAGTAACTCCATTCAATATATGAAGCGTTCTTCCTAGAAAGAATGAGAAAGAGATTGTTTTCACTTTATTTTTATCTACATGGTATTTTCTTGCAGAAAAACCACACAGATTTAAAACGCAGCGCTGTCTCCTGTATACCACCACTTGAAAGAAAGTGGGGGGAAAAAAGTTACAGAACAAAGTAGATGAACAAACCTAACAATTGAGTAGATGTTAGGTTTATATAGATAAGTGCTATCTAGATGAACACAAACTGCAGTTCTAAAATGCTCACACTTCAGTTTACACAATGCACATAATGATCTCTACCTTACAGACTAATCTTACTCCTCAAAAACCACAGCGGATATGTAGGAACTCATGCTACAACTTCCCATGTAATGAGATTAACAAGTCTGACACAATCATAAAAAGAAATTTTGTGCCTTTATTGGAATGGTGTTAGGCTTTAAATACACCAATTTTGATAACCTGATTATTTGGTTTTAATTAGAAATGACACTACAGAACTGCAATACTGGTCCAACAGTCTTGTCTTTACTTCTTTTTTTTTAAAGCAAGAGATAGTATGAAAATGCACCAAGTAATCAGAAAGCACTAGCAGGCATCGGTTAATCCAAGATACTAGCTTCTTAGTTCCAAAAGCACTCGCATTGTATGGAACCCAGGATTTAGACTGGTCATGATTTGCAAGTTGCATGAGTCATGACTTACTTTTTTTTTTAATTTACTTTCAAGTTGGTCACTGGTAATTTTTTTTTCCTCAAATATTACAGTTTCTTTAATTCATATTATTCCTCAAAGTATAAAAAAGTATGAAATATAAACAAGCTCCTACGTCGCACCCAGGAAAGGATACAACGGAAGCGTTAGAGAGCTGACTATCTACACACCGTCAAATCCCATTAGATCTTGGATAAATCATTAATATACAAAATACCAGGGCACAGAAAGAACTAAAACCCACTTTCTTTGTTTTGTTACGCACAGGTTCAAATAATCAATCTAAAGAAAAAAACGTGATCATTTTGGCTTTCCACTACATCCGCATGTTGAGACACTTATTAAAATAATCCTGCTTAATTGTGTTTGGTCTTTTTCTTATTGTCAAGTCATGTTTGTTACCCTAATACCAGCCATCAGACAAACAAGTAATCAGAAAGACTCCTCCTCCTCCCCATCCCTGACCCCTCCAAGGTCAGCTTTAAGACATGACTCCAAACACAGGGTTGTGACGACAGATGCTAGGACCAATCTCTTCATAATCTTTTTTGGTATGGCATACTTGGTAGAATTCAGGCTGTAAAGGGAAGGAGAAAGAAATCAGTCAATGGCACATACACCTTATTTTAACAATATTAACTTTTGCTTAGCAAACGGCACAAAACAAATACAGGTAACTTGAAAGTCCTGAAATCAATATTGTATCACACATGGCTAAACATATTGACATATATTAAACATGTGGCTAACAACGTATTTTGCCACAAAGCTAAAACGCACTGTTTAATAACTCACACAAAGCTGTAATTCTGCTTTTGTTTCCTTTTTCAAACCTTTAAAGTCTAACGCAAAAGCTTCAAAAGAGGGCTGGGAGGGTGCATTTGCTACCTGACGCCTACCACAAATCCTCTGACTGCATTTTACATAAAGTGAACGAGTGATGAGAACTCCAAAAGCATAGCCAGAATGACCAAAACATGCTCAGCTTTATAGTTAACTTACTGTGGAAGCCAGCATTGATCCTCCAAACCAAACAGCGTATCTTTGCATATGGTGTGTAATGACTTGTACATCAATGGGCTTAGGCTATAAAAGGAGGGGGGGGAAAAGGAACACATTAAAAGTCACTTTTGCTGGTAAAAACTAGATCTTTTTTTAAAAAAGTGTACATTCCAAGTTTACTTTTCACAAGTTAGTATTTTCTTAAATGCTGGGTATGTAAATTTACAATTATACCATCAAATTTTCTCTTGTACAACCCAGACTAAGAAATAGCTCTTGCTTATAAATCGCTGGTTACCTACTTTATCAGACATTAAGAGATACTTGCGTTCACATCAATTTTTCTCCCAAGAGCTCCACTACCATGTTCCTCTCCAATTATCCACATTCTATTTTCTGCTGAATTTCCTGAGGGACCTTTTATTTACGCAGTTGTAAGAACAGATCCATACTACTGACCCCTTTCACAAAAACACTTTAGAAAGTTAATTTTTAAGTTTCATGCTGTTATTTTAACAAAGCATCCATTGTGGATTGAAAGTTTATCTACGACCAATACAGTCACAGTCATGCTTTTCAAAACTACACCACTCATTCCAGTTAGCCCCTTTCCCTCCACATCCACACAAACCTTCACTCCTTACTTGTGCTTAGCAAAAATCGCAGTGTACGTACCAAGTTTCAGAAAGAAGCAATTTGTTTGTTCCAGTACAACCCGCTGAAATCTGACATAATCAGGCATATTATACAGCTGTACTAGGGGGTTTATGGATTGTTTGAGCTTTGTCTAGCTAGATTACTACTAAAAAATAAGTGAGGAAAACCACCTCAATCTTGCCTTAAAAGGAAAAAACCCAAAATAATTGTTACCTCTGCTGGTATCTTTTATGCATGCAGAGTCAATGCAAAATGCAAAAGCTACATCAGAGGTGAAAAGTAGAAGCAACATAAATGAAGGATCATGCAATATAGTGAAAACATGAAGTCACTTCATAGGACCATAGGATAATTTAGGTGTGAACGGACGTCAGAATGTCTCTAGTTCAGCCTCCTGCTCAAAGCAGAGTCAGCTACGAGGTCAGAGGAAGTTACTCAGAGTTTTACCCGGCTGAATCTCAAAAAACCTCCAAGGATGGAGACTGCACAACCTCTCTGGGCAGCCTGTTCCAATGCCTGATTATCCCCATGATGAAAAAGTTTTCATTTTATCCAAGCTGAACCTCATTTGTTTCAATTTACATCTGTCATCCCTCACGTGCCCACCACACAGCACTGTCAAGGGCCTGGTCCCACCTTCTTGATCACCTTCCCACATAGACCGAGACGCAGCTACTAGGACCCCCAAAGCCTTCTCTTCTCTAAACAAGCCAGTTCCTTCAGCCTTTCTTCAGAGGACAAGTATTCCAGTCCTCTGACTGCCCTGGTGGCTTGACAATGAGTTTGCTCCATCTCTCATTACGTTCAAAAAGCTGAGGACAATGATTTGCAACTAATCAATAAGCACTAAGCACAAAAAAAGCTGGGGAGTGACCAATTGCTTTTACATAACAGGGTAAGTCCCATCCTTTCATTGGGTGAGACCAAATCAAGTTCAATAATAATGGACAGGCAGCACAAGCGCATACCACGGGAAATAGTTCTCTAGCTTCCTATGATGAAAGGATTATAAAAATATTTCCCAACACCAGTCTACAACTAAGATACACAAATCTCTGAAAAGCTTCTAGAAGAACTTTAAATGAAAATGAAAACATTTCAACAAACATGAACTTCATTGCAGTATGTCATTTTCACATTTTCCAGGTAACAAGGGAGAGAAAGATGACTGTCAAATGCATTAGCCACAAGAACTAACCTTCAGTCTGCCACCACTAAGTTCTTCACTAAGTTTCAGTCTGGCATCAACAGTTCTTTTCAAGTCTCGCTGTAAACGGCGACCAAAGTCCCTGAACATGGTTGAGCCTCCAGAGAGGACAATATTCTGTTTTGAATAACAAAATTTATTAACTGCTTCTGAAAATGTAAGTCTCCAACTTTACAGAGTTCTTAATACAGTTGATAAAATTACAGTTAACAAGTATGCTTTTACTGTAAGTTTTAAATTATCTAACACGTAAGCGTGACAATACGAATTCATAAATAGGTTGTCACACTAAAATTGGCCATGCTTTAAAATTCATTTATGTCTTAGTACATCTCACTTTTTTTGCTCAAGTTTCCATTTCCCTTGTTTATTTTTAAATGAGAGTTTGAGTAATGAACATCACATTCTGAAAAGGTGTAAGTGAACAGCATAAAGCCTTCTGCATATTAGACTAGTTTCTAGAAAAATGGTTAATTCTGTTCTTGGTTTGTTTCTGTTTTGTTTAAAAGAGTTTCAAATATGTATTTCAATATAAAGCACAATCCTTCTGAAACAAGTATATCCATTATATAGCTACTGACCTTATAAAGAGGACGTCTAACATCAATGGGACAATTCTGAATAACTTCATCTACTACTTCTGAGATTGGTTGCGTAAAGTCAGGATTAGCAAACTACAATCAATAATAAAAGCACTAAGTCAACACGTAGGACCACATATTGCAAAGCAAAGATGGTAAAAAGGGAAGAGAAAGAACCCTCCTACTATACTAAAGATGACGTGAAAACTAATAATGGAAATACTTACATTGTGTTAGATATTTTTGCTGCCATTTATAAAATGGTCTGAAACAGTAATAAACCTTAGGTGTCTGTTTTGCCAGCTATTATCTTAGATAGCTTTTGTTAACTGTAACAGGTCAAAGACCACACGCCCTTCTCAGATGCGGAGCACCAAAGCAAAACAGCATAATATGAAAAAAGCTGCAACAGGAGAATGTAGAGAGGGAATATATGAAAGAAAAACAATGCTTTATTCCCATTTAATTTTTCCCAACGCTGGAAGAGAGATTGAGGATCTCAGAGTATTTAGAAACTCTGAGTTTTCAACAGACAGGTAAGAAAACAGGGTACAATTCAGGGAGAGCTGGAAATTCTATTAAAAATTGCAAGAAGAAAATATGGGTTTAGTAATCCATTTACTTTAATGGTTTTCTTTAGGTATCAACCTGAACTTGTATAAAGATTACCAGCAATCAAGAATCAAAAGCACACTGACTTACAATAATAGCTGGTATCTATTTACAAATAAGGAGAAATATGTCAGGATAACCATTTCTTTAAAAGTTTACAAATACTATTTATATGCCATCATCTAAAACGCACCTAAAACAGAAAGTGTAGACAATTCAAATCCACTTACCTCAGGATGGAAGAAAATCTCTGGCCCCAGGAATCTCTCATAGCCAACATCAATGGTAAATTCTTTCTTTGAGATAGCATTAATTCCAGTATACTGTTTAATCCACTTTGTACCATCTGTGTCATACTTGTTAAATTCTTTTACTAAGTCAGGGCAAACGTAACTAAAGCGTTCCTGAAAATTGAGTAGGTACAGTTAGAAGCATCTTCTTAAGTACAGCAGAGAAGATGGTATGAACTTTTAAAAAAGTGGGGTAATTTAAACCTTTAAGAATAAGAGGTTTAAATTGGCAGATACAGAATAGGCCTCAAAAACAGCTGAACTGACATTTACTGCATACAGCTAGATAATGACTCTGCTACTACAAATCATTTCAGTGTGGCACTGAAAGCAGCACACCTCGCTGAGCTAAATTACTTTTCCTCTATTTTTCCTCTAAACTTCTATGATGGTGAGAAATGAGTTCTGAAGTATATGGAAGATCTGCCATAGAAACGGGTTTAAGTGTACTTTAAGCTGAATGTCTTTCCGAATAGCTTTGTACTACAAAAAAAAGAACGTATCGACATTCAGAAAGAATAAAAGAATAATTACAGCTTTTTACATTACACATCCCACCAAGAACAATTCCTACTGAATATTACAATAATAATAAGGGAAGGGAGGAGGAAGGGACGACTACAAGTGAAGAATGAAATTACAGGCCAAATTGAGTACAACCCAACTGTTAAACCTTAAGTTTAAGTTATTTCATGTTATTCTATTATTTAAACATTTTTATGTTATTAAGAAACAGAGCACCGTTAGTTGGAAGGACAGTGATTGCAAGAGGTTACTGTATTTTAAAAATAGATATCATGCTCTGATCTAAAATAACCTTAACGTCTGCACTGTTCATATTACCTTCACTGCTTTAGCTGTTTCCAAGGATTGTTCAGGAGGAATTCCTACTTCTCGCTCCCTCAGCAGCTGCTGAATGAAGTACGTTATATCTCGCCCAGCAATTGGAATGTGTTTGATACAGCTGCCAATCACGTATCCTTCAGCCTGTAAACGAAATTGGGAGAAAGATATTGACAAGAACTCTTTTCAACAAAGCTTATGAGGGAGAGGGAAAGATGGAGTCTAAACTCCTATATTCACTACCTGTGATTGTGAGATTGAAGCCCTTTAAGACGGTTCATTTAATTACCAGAAATCCAACTCTTCAGTAGCCTTATCTTACTTGTTAAAGTGTTTTGCTTTGCATTGGTTCATAATTCTTACAAGGTTAGGAGGAACAGAAAGGTCACTAGTACATAAGGCAGACAAATAGCTATACTCACTATTCCTTGGCCTTTATTTTCTCTTCAAAATGAGGTTACTCTTACCAAAAAGGTCAAGGAACCTTGTATCATGAAATATTATGTTAGAATAAATGATGTGGCTCTGCAGTCGCAGCCACTGATCTAAGACGTTACAATCCACATGAACCAAAATTAATTTTCTGAAAGCAGGGAGAAAATGCATCATTTCAACACATTAATCGAGATGGCTTAGAACATCAGGCTGGCCCATACTCATCCATCAGTCTACCCTTGTTAAGTCACCCTCATCCTGGGGGCCAGTATCAGGGCATTAAAAATACCCGGTCTAAACACAGAAACCAGAAGTGTTCAAGACTGGCCTTCAACCTCACCAGACCTGCCACAGCCAAACAGATGAATCCAGGTATGACGCTAATATTAAATGCTTAAAATTTCCTATATACACCTTACATTCATATAAAATGTTCTAACACAGAAAATAATAAAGTCATAAAAAACGTACCACTACTGTTAGCTTTGCTACAAGGAGAAGCATTTGTTAATTCCTCTGTTTTACTATAGAAGTGGTATATCAATCCTGTCAATTTGTTCAACATGTTTTAAAATTCCAGAAATTAAGCAAATGTCACTCACTTGAAGCATTGAGCTCCATCGTAGATACAGAATACCTACTCTTATTTCAATTAAAAAACCAAACCCACAAATCAGGAAAAGTTCAACTGTTTGAAACAGCAATTACTACTAAGTACAATTTTAAAAATTTACCTATAAAAGGTTTGAAACGGCAATTGTTTCCTACATCTTATTAAAAATATGCCATCTTGGAAGAACAGTTTGAACAAAGATTTAGACACTGTATTCCACCGAGATCAATAACAAATTGCTACATCACAGCACACATTTTATCACCACCAATGCTGCTCTTTGATATAACAAATCATTTTTAAAAATTTGAGGTAACTGCGGCATGATAAAGCTTTGTATAGATTTTAATCTTAAAAACTGCAATCTAACTTCATTTTGAGAAGAAAAATGTGCCTGGTGCCTAGACACATATTTGACTTCCCAAGGAAAGATGGGCAGAGACACATATTACCAGCCACCTGAAATAAAGAACACTATTAAATGTTCCAATTATAAAGTTTCAAATATGTAGCTTTTTAAAAGGAAACACATATCTACAGCAAAACCAGTAATTTTACAGTTAAGAAACTGCAGCTGTAAGTGTTAACCATGTAATAAAACATCATATGATCATACTAATTCTTGCTTTCAGCAACTTGATATACTGGAATAGATATTCAACATTAATTAACCTTAGGAGTTTGGGGCTTTTTTCACTCAGGTAGGAACTTTTTTGGTTTTGCTTGTATCACTGATGCACGATAGCATACTACTAAACATCGGTCAACAGATGGAGAAAAACTGTAACCAGTAATACACCTGCCCTCAAATATTTTGTATTATTTGTATTTTATATATGAATTGACTGAATTAAACAAAAAAGTTTCCAAACATTCTGGACTGACTGTTGTAAAGAACATACTCACTCTTACCAGCAAAAGAAAAACTGGAAATACGACAAAGCAATACAATTTCACTGATCACTTAGCATGGCCTTGGCAAGTCATCTTTTAAGATAAGTCACTGAAAGACAATATGCCCTGACAAACTCAGGATGCAGAGAAGTTCTTCAAGAGTTTCTGCACTACAAAATAAACAAAAAACCCACACTCACAACCGTGGAAATTATCTCACATTTTTCAAGATTCCTAGCTATACTTCAGTCTGTATAAGTGTAAACTTCAGAGAAATTACAGGACAAACTGTTCTCCAGTTAAACTGTTTCTGTAGTTTTGAAGTATACTTACAACAGGAATAACATGAGTGACGCCATCACCACTGTCTATAACTGTGCCAGTCAGCGTTCGTTCTCCTACTTGTCTTGATGTCCAAGATGCAGCTAAGGCAAGGACAGCCTTGTAAAAAGAACACACACAAAAAACAAATTTTCACAAGAGCATTGCATTGCAGATCCCACCTTTCACTACACCTTCCAGTAATACCCAGACTGACACCCTCATGGTAATTTACAGCATGGAAACTGATTTAGTAATTATATATACATATATATACACACACACACACCAGCTTACGAAAAAGAGCTTGAATAAATACAGGTTTTGAATTCTAGCGGGTTTTTTTAGCCATGTTCAAACAAACATCTTTTTTGCTACTTCATATTGAGAAGGATTCAATTCTTGGCCTAATACTATCATTATGATGTGGTATGTTTTGTTTGCTTTTCTTTTTTTTAATTTATTTATGATAGAACAGATGATATACTCTACTGCTTAGAGGCTGCCTTCTATACAGGTAACAGAGGAACAGGTACTAGCTAACAGACCACAAAATCAATGCATATCAAACATCTAGTGGTGAAACTGCTAACCAAAAGTACATAGAAGTATTCCAAATACCCCTCGTACAGTTTTCATAGTCAAATTAGTTTTAACTCAAGGAGAAATACTGTAGCTCTAACTTTCAACAGCCCTGCCCTTACCTGAACAGCAATATATAGCCCTGGAACATTGAAAGACTCAAACATGATTTCAGCAGTATATTCTCTATTTTCTGGAGTATTTAATGGAGGCTCAGTCTGTGAGACAAAAAAACCCACAAGTTTTACTTACATTAAAATCAATAACTTGACTTTAAAAAATCACCAAATCCTACATTTTGAAAGATGAGTCATTCAACAATAGCATGCAAAAATACTAACGTGCAAAGGGTGCTTTTAAAGGCAAATAGTGCCATTAAGAAAATATAGAAACTGCTCCGACAATAACAGAGTTTATGCAAACTGCATCACATAAACATGATGATTATAGTGAAAACAGAAAAAAAGAAGCGTAATAAAGACATTACAGTAATTACTGCTTAAGAATTTACATTGATGGCCCTCTTTGGGAGTTGGTTAGCTCATTACAACTTTTGAATTCACTTAAAGAATCAAGGACTGTCAACCTAAAAATGTCAAAGCATGCAATTTTGCACATTTAAAGAATTTTAAAAATTTCTCAGTGATTCATTACAGTTGATTTTCTTCAGAAGGTAATCACTGTAAGAAAAGCTGATACAATCAACTGTAGAAATATACTCAATTAAGAGAAGCTAGCAACAACACACAACGCACTATAATAGTATGCTATAATTTCCATTAAAATACGAAATGTACTTAACAGTAAGTCTCTCTTCTGAAAGAGCATTTTAGATAGTGGTACAGAACATTTCAGGGAAAAAAGTATCACTTTTCCATTGCATCAACTGTCAAATAGGATGGTAAAGAGAGGAGGGAGCCAGACTCTTCACAAATGTGAAAGGACAAGAGGTCATGGAGACAAGCTGCAACATGGGAAATCCAAAGCAGGTATCAGGAGGCAAAAAGGTAAAGCGCGGGTGGTCAAATATCAGAAAAGGGGCCTAGAGTTATTATGGCATCTTGATCTTTGAGATATTCAAAGCTTGGCTGGACACAGCCTTGAGCAACTGCATCTAATTAGACCAGGTTTGAGAAGACAGTTACATTAGATGTTCTTTAACAAGGACGGCCAACACCTGCAATTCTAAACTCGCTCTGTGAACGTCATACTAAAACAAACTGCCTATTTCAATGGCCTTAATTAAAATACTGCGGAATAGCAGATACTTCAGAATAACACTGATCTTAATTCAGATCTAATCTGCACAAATATGACGATCAATCCTTCTGATTTCACAAAAAAAATAATTCACTGTCTAGACACACCATCCAGTTGGCAGCATTGTAGAAACAAAATCACTGCAACTATGTCAAGTCAAAACACACAGGTACTTTTTTGCCCCCAAAATGTAAACATGATTATTGAATTCAGTGGGTAAGTAATAGGAAAAAGAAAAAAAAAAAAGGATTGAGCAGACTCAATTTGGAGGGAAATGAGAAAAGAAAAAAGTTTGCAGCTCAGACACTCTGACACCTTTAGAGGATTAAAGAACCCGGACGTGATAAGCCAGGTCAGGAAAGTTTCAGGTAATTTCTATTTACTTTAGTTTTCAATATAAGCATATTCATATTTAAGAATTATTACATAAATCCACACAAACATTCTTATTAATCATATGCAATTTCATAAGTAGGACATAATTTTACCTACCAAAAGAAAATAATGATCCTCAGGTTCTGCCCTTAGATACTTAAAGATTACTTGCTCCATAAACCTCTCCATCAAGTCCCAGTCTTCAACTATACCATGACGGATGGGCCACTGTTGCACAAGAATATCAAAGTATAATCGGAAACAAAAGAAAAAAAAAAATCAGTGTTTTCAACTGCAGTAGAAGCGTATCATCTACATATGCAAGAAATCTTACATTACATTTTCCCTATCTTGATCTGACGCCTATTTGAAGTTCAGATTCCAGTCTCAAACAGCACATACAATACATTGCATGACAGAATGGCAGCACTAGGATAAACCAAAGGATCCCCCTAGCCCAGCGTCCTGACTGACGCTGCTGATAGAAGATGCCAAGGAGCATGAAAGAATGTGATATTTCCGCTTAACACACTCCCAGCCTCCCTTCACTTCAAAAGAAATATATATCCACATACTTGTTTGCAAATTCCCACAGGCTCCTCAAGGTCAACCAAACTAATACTAAACCTTATTTTCCATTAAAACAGAGTTAATAAGAAAATAAGATTAAAGTTAACCAAAAAGGATTCTTAAGAGGGTATTTACTGTATAGCTGATGCTTTCTAAAGAGTACTGAAAATTTATATTAAACATTTCTCTTAATACCTTGGTTGCATAAGTTGGTTTTTCTATTGCTTCATCCCCGATAAAGAAGTCTAAATCATCAACACCTTTCAAAACCCTCCTTTGTGCTTGATCGACCACTTTTGCTGATTCTTTGATTGCAATACCTTTAACAGAGAACATAAACAATACTGTAGATTATATACACTGCACCAAAAAAACCCAAAAAACAAACAACCAACCCAACATTCAAAAATAGGAACACATTGTAATTGTAGTCATCCTTTGTTTCAGTCACAAGCACAGAAAAGCTAAATAAAACACAGATGATTTTAATTCCAATCATAGGTAAACATAATTATGATTTATAAAGTAACACAATACAGACCTAAACACAGATTTAATTGTTACACACTCAATATGCAATCAGGGAGACAAAATATACAAAGGATGACTAAGATAGGGTATCCCTACAGATCTCATTTTACTTGACCAGTGTGCTAGTTTTCTACATACTCTGCTAATAATAATTAGAAAAAGCAGAATGCAGTCATAGAATTTTTATAAAGAGCAAGAAAGAAAACATGTTGCCATTATATAAATAGATGTTTTATTTCACTTGCACCAATTTGATTTCTGGACATACTATGGAAGTGTGATGCGGCACACAAAAGGGACTGAATAGCAACTAAATAAGCAAAAACCAGGTACAAAAGAAGGCTGGAAGGAAGAAGTAGGAGAAAATGTAAGGCATACAGAAAAAGAAAATGGGACAAATAAAAGGAGTATTTTTAAAAGAGCGGAAATTTGTACAGACACATGATGCGCCTTTAGATGCTTTAGAACAGATTTTCACAAAGTCTATGTTTAATTTCTTCCTTTAAATCCTACTCCTATCCTGTTCAGAACAGGATGGAGAATTTCATTTAAGACAGACTATAGATCTCTCCTTCACTTCCAGGAATAACTAGCAAAAGTTAAGAGCTTGTATGTTGGTAACTTATTCCTTCCACTATAATTACTCACCATAAATAAAGAAAAAAAGTTTTTATCAGAGAAATACTGGCGAAGGCTAAATACAGGATCCTGGAAACATAGATCAGTGATTAGGTATCACTGGAACACAGATGTTCCCTTCCCTCATCTTCTGCATCAACCCCCTGGCTACCAGGGCTGCAGCACCAGCAATACCTGCTGTGTTTTTCAAGTCTTCCTAATTGCCTTTAAACACAATCCTTTACACAAATGAGGACATTCATATATATAAGAAGCAGTAATATCAGCCTCAAATATTCAGATGTCATGATCCAACAATGGCAGAATTATTTTGCTAATACTCACTTCAGTAAGAATTTCTATTTGCTCACAATTAAGATTAAAAAAACATATTAAAACAGCTGCTGTAGGCTCGAGCCCACTGGACAAGGGGCAGCACAGCTACAAATAGCATGCTAGGGTAAAGCACTGTTAGTTCACCGATGCTCCCCAGCCTTCTCCCTTCTCTTGCCATAAAGGGCAACAAACGCAAAGCTTCGCAGCCGAAGTTAAATGTTGTGAAAGACTGAACAGGATAAAACAGAGACATTATTTTGAGCTCTTCAGGAAGAAAACTGAATCATACTGTAACTTTTGCAGCAGCTTACAGGAGAGCAGAGAGGAAGCAAAAGGATGGAGGAAGCCAAAAAGCATGGGAGAGTAGACAGGAAGTAGAAGCTAAAATCGTGGGGAAGGAGATGTCGCAAGGCCAGCGTTTCCTGCAAGTGAAAAGAAGAATCTTGCCAAATATTTTTCAGGTCATCATTACAGAGCTCACACATTTTGGGAAATTTTTCTGTCCAGATGCATGTTGTCTTAAAGAATTTTCAAGAAAAATACCATTGCTTGCCACAGGATTACAGAAACCTTCAAGTCAAAGTGTTTTCATGCTGTTACAAGCCTAAAACAAGATTTCTCAATATTTTGCTGACGTTGAGGCTTGCCTGTTCAGTCCTGGTTTTGAAAGTCAGAAATAAGAAGGAAACAACCTGAATCAAGAATCATATCCTGAAAATACAAACAGGAAAATCAATCTTGCTGAAACCTAGGCTGAGCTAAGATACCGCGGTGCCGGAAGATGGGCAGCACTCCAGCGGTATCTCAGAGCCTTTGCCTTTGGTTTGCTTGGCATAAGAATTAAGAGCTTTTAGAAAAAAAGAGGACATACTTGCACCAAATCAATTTTTGTGCTTAACAACTATTCAAGCCATTTTTTTTATTTTAAAGGTAAAAGGAAAGGCCATCTAACATGTAAACTATCACATACAAACTTCAGTAGATGACAAATCAAGAGAACTAGCGGGTAACAGAAAGAAGTTGACTCCTACTTTAACATACAGCAGGAAAAGAAGGATTAAGTGACTAAAAATCAAGCAAAATTAATTATCTGCTGAAGTCTAAAAAGCAACCAGGGAAGAGTAGTGAACCCAAACATCTTTAAAATCATCTTAAAAACATCTTTAAAAAATTGGCCCAATATATTCTCATTTACTCCACTTTTCAACCAAGCATCTGCCATCTCTAATAATAATATTCAGAATAAAATCAAGAACACAACATAGGAGCAGGAGATAAAAATTTGTTAAGAGCAGGAGTGAGATAAGCAGCAAGTGAACAAGACAGAAGGAATGCTGCTTGAACCTGTTTAACAGCAAACATTTTTTAGAGAATCAAATTGATAACACGCAACCACCATTGCTGGAAGTCAAAGGAGAAACCAAATCATTTTTCCTCTGTGGATAATATTAAGAAAATTGAAGACACCAAAGCGCTTCGAAAAGATCCACAGTTTTTTGTAACATTTGACTTTGAAACAAAGTACTGCTGTACTCTTATTTTCATTTCTCTAATGTGGGATTACACCACTGCTGTTTTATTTCATTTGAGGCAGAGGATTAATGCGAACTCGTGCTGTTAGTGTCATTATCTAACTTGGCTAAGAGTACAAATGAGAAAAATGCCTTTTTCATTAAGAGAATTGCAGGCAAGGATCATTCCAGCTGTAGGAGCATCTAGACTAGAGTGGGTTTTGTTTTGTTTTTAAATACACCACACTACATCAAAAAGCTGTCCAAAAAAATCTCATTTCCTCCCTTTCTTTTCCACTTTAATAGTATCCCTGTTTCATAAATTTCTCTACTTAATGATCTGACAAGTCATTTCATTCCTAGAATTTGTTTAAAGTGTCATGGCATCTCTTCTTCTATGGAAGAAGAGAGTGATTTTAAAATTAAATAAACCAAATCTGAAGGTACAGAAAAAGTATGTCAATGCTATTTATCTGAAATTAAATAAAATAGCCATTTGCGCATCTTTAATTTAAAGACTGCTGTGAAGTTTGAAGAGCAATGTAAGGGTTTTTTTCAATGGTTCATTAACTTTTTTTAAAATCTAATGTTAAAACTAATTTTTGTGTGAAAAACAAACCTGTAGAGTACATTTTATATGGTTCAACTGGAAAACCAAACAAATGAAGAACCACAAATACAAGAGATTGAAAGGACTCTCTCACTTGTATGAAAACAGGATAATGTATGTTTTCTAGGAAAATTAACATGGAGTCTGAACTACCAAGCTCTATCTTACAGCAACTATGCTTAAGTATGATTACTTCTAGCTCTTTTCCTGTTGCACTTACAAGGAAAACTGGCTGTACTAATAATTCCTTTTTACCAGGATGTAATATGGGATTACTTTGGCACAGATGAACACGGACAAAACGCCAAGTGGTGTAGGAGGTCAAAAGGTGAAGCATTTCTAAAGGAAGCTGATTTGAGTTGCACTCTCTAGAGTAGGGCTGTACCACTTTAAGTGGGAGAAGCAGTTCAGGACAGGGAGCAAATAAGCAATTTTACATATAAAAAAATGAATTAAATGTTTTCTTGTTCTATTTACAAAATTTTACATATAAAAAAATGAATTAAATGTTTTCTTGTTCTATTTACAAAACATCGTAAATTAAGTAACATAGTTGTAATACTGAAAAACACCTGGGAAGTATAACATTTTAAATCCTAAAGATATTAAACACCCAGTTCTAATTTCTTTTTCCAGCTACAAACTTTAACCTGAGAAGTCCCTAATAAGGGGAAAACCTTCTAAAAAATAAATACAGCCAGACTACTGTATTTCAGTATGGTTTCAATTTCCAAGATACCAACTTCAAATATTAGTATACCATTTTAATGACTGTATCTTTCTAAACTGAGCATCTATAGCAAAACAGAACAGAGCCATGCTATCATTCTGTGTCATCACTCAGAAGTCTTCTCAAGTCACTCATTTTTAACTGATTTTTTCACATAGCACGTTATAGAAACTCTAAGTATAACTTCAGCTTTCATACACAAGTAACAAATACTTACATGAAGGAATAATGAACTGGGGCTCAGTATTACCGGCATATCCGAGCTTTGTATACCTATTGAGGCAAAAAAGGTTAGGTTATAATATTTAATACCACAAATACCAAATACACACCCCTTTTTTAATCAACATACCTCTCTTCCTACATCACAAAGACCCACTGACTTTCCTTCAAAAAAAAAAAAAAAAAAAACCCCAACTCCCTACCACAAATCAAGCATCATTGCTAACTTCTAGTAAAATTTTACTACAGAACACAAAGTATGTAATTCAATTTATCAGTGTTTAGGAGTATAATTTAGAGTCAGAATAGTTCTTCCCTGCTCAGCAGTTAGCATTTCTATAAAAATGTTTTCACATAATAAGTGCTAGTGGTAGAAGTGGTTTTGTAACTGCTAACCATAAGGGAAAAAATTCCCTTTCCCATGGCCCGCCAGCTGGGCAAGTGGCAGGGCTGGCCATCAGTACTTCACAAGCATTTCCCAAGATGTACTATCGTAGGTGGCAAGTACTGACAGCTGATAACGACCGTGGTAGCAAAAGAACTTCCATTTAACAAATGGAAAACAGTCTTGAAAACATGTTCAATAAGACTGAGGAAAGCAAGAGGAAAAGAACTACACACCTTCATTCACCCAATTTCCAGAATGTGCTATGGATCTATACATCAGTTTCACTGTCATGATGTAAGAAAACGGAGGAAATTACCAATGTACTCACGAAAAGTAACTACAACACATTACCAAAACTATCCAGCTGCTAGAAATGTTGTTACAAAAGAGTTAACAACAGCATAGGCAAACCGTAAAACACGCAGACCAAAATGCACACTACAGTCAAGAGCCTACGCGTAAGTTTTTAACAAACACAGACAGGACAAAGTTCTTATTTTCTTTATACAGTCAGACTGCTGTACTAAACTAGCACCATCAGCAAAAGCATGAAACACTGTAGTAGCATCCCTACAATTTTCAGCACTTGGATATAAACCTGGAAGATCTCAGGCAGTATAAGGCAGTACTAACTTTAACGATCCATAAATTTATGCCAATAACACAGCAAAATGTCTGACAACAAACACAGTAAGAGGTTGGTTTTTACAGGCTAGAAGATGAGTGCTGCTTCAGTAGGCTTTGCTGTGATGCTACTGATGCAGCGGTTCACAACTTGCTCATGTGTCTGCTAATGCCTACACAATTTCTATTGCTGACATTAACTACACACATTAGTGCCGGGCCAAGAGAAACGTACCTCAAAAGGAAGGTGTATTTCTCTTTAAATAACAAAGTGGTTAGCACAGGATCTCATCTAACGCCAAAAATCCTTTGCAAGGCAAGTACTTCTAAAGCTGTAAACCTCATCTTGCCTGTAACACACTGCTCGGAGTAACCATGCAAAAAACTTGACTTCATATTGATCAACAGGAATGTTTACTAAGAAAACTTCACAGGCAAAATCAGATAAATAATGGAAAAAAGAAACTAAATACCAGAAAGAAATTCACACCTCATGAAGAGGTCAGCACTATGCACTGTATGTGCCTGAACTCAGGACATGCAACTCGGATTTTGCAGGCTCAAGTTTCTAAAATTTTCTTCTCAAGTATCTAGTTCCTAAAAGAAATCTCAAGAACTCCACAATCTGATGCTTCTATAATCTGTCATAGAGAATAAAACTGTTCACTCTATCTATAAGAGGCTTTTAGTTTCATAAGAAAATTACTAAGAAAACCAGCAAATATTGACTTACTCCCTCTACCTTCCCCTGCAAATCGGAAACTGTGGCATGTAGACTTTAAAGCTAAATCTACCCAGGAACTTTGGAGCCTGAAGGCTACACAAACCTACAACTAGATCACAAGTGCCTTAACAAGCAAAAAAGTTAAAACTGTGTGATTATTGAACTCAGTATTTCAAAGAAGACAAAATCTACAACTGTTAAAGGTAACATGCTGCTTAGCTGCTTGTGGTGTGGGAGACTGCCCAGCACACACACACAGCCAGCAGACTGAACAAAAAACAGTCAAGTGAAAGATGCATTTTACATAAAAAGACCGTATTCAGACATAAAATCAGCATATCTAAAAATACTATGGCCTACTCAGCAAGAAGTCTCCCGACTCATGAAAAAAAAAGTCCCATTTTTAACCTTCCAAAAAAGGAACGGGGTGGGGAAAAAGGGAAAAAACCCACATGGCTTCTGGTCTCTCAATATTAAAGCATTACAGCAGCAAGTCTCCAGTGTAGTCTCCAATGCAAGGCTTCAGCTCTCTAGCATACCAAGAGTTCCTCGCCATGCTCTCCCTTCCCCAGCAGGAAGGCAACCACCGCTCACCTATCAGTCGGGAAGGGACCCGCTGCTACCTCCTGGGCCGCAGAGCTGCCCCCCCAGCATGACGCTTGCCGGGCAGCCAGCCTTTTGTAGTATTCATACCTTAATGGGTACCAGGGCGCTCTGGACAGTACCTAGGGTTGCCGGGGACTACAGTAATACACGTAATAAACAAGTAAGCTTGATTTTTATAACTAAACAGTTATACATAGATACTCTTGAGTTAAAATGGAGTTTAAAAATGTGACAGATGACACACAAAAGGTAAGTTAAAAATGAATGAAAGTTGATACAAATATTCAGTTCTCCAAAGGCACAATGCAGTAACAGTGGGTGTTTTTTGAAAATTAACCAAGATGAGGCTTCACTCAGACTGATCAGATCTATTCTACCACTGTCACTTGAATAATATTTAAATAATTTGAATTAAATAATTTGAATAAATATTTAAATAACATGAAAAAAAGAATACCACGGCCAAGCCAGATTTCACAAGTATACAGTTTCCACAAGCAGATCATACAGGGCAAAGTGTGTCTGACTAATGTGTGATTCACAGGGGAACGGGGCACACCCTGTCTTCTTCAGAGCAGCAGTCACTGCCACTACTGGAAAAAATCCTGATATTAAAGGTATCATAAGGCAGTACCAGTACTGGATCATAGTTTTCCAGGAAACCACAGCTTGTCTTGCTTGCTACATAGCACTGAAGAGTGGCAGGAGGGACTTACAGAGACAGACAGGCACACATCATTTAATGAGACATGAACTCAGCTTTCCCACACCGAATTTGGGGCACTCAGCAGTAAGACAGCAAGGCACTGTACAGATAACAGCAAAAGCAGACTTCTATGAGAATCTGTAACACAGAACTGATTTACAAAATCCCAAAGGTAAAAACCTGAATTCAACCTTCATCATTCAGATGTCTTCCTTTTATTTCTCCATGTTCAGCTACCTGAAGTGTTTATGTATGTCTATTAGCTTATTTAAGGAGAAAAGGAGGAAAAAAAAAAAACATGAAAAACAAACATGGCAAAAAAATTTGTTGAATTATTGTGACCTTCAGATTTACTTTTAGTAGATAAACTAAAGAGTATCCAAAAGCTGACCACAAAGTCTGGATACATATGGGTGCGTAAGTATAGAGAGAACCACATACATATACACACACTCCCATCCCACACTATCAATATACATACATATGATGCTGATATTCCCCAGTGACTTCCCTGCAACAACTTCTCCAAAAGGCAGTGGGGTTTCACACACCATCCTCTGGCCTATGCAGACGTACTGATGTGACAAACAAAATACGATTTTTTGTAGTGGATGTTTGTATCACAACAGATGGGGTGGGGGTAGCAACAAATGAAGGTTCCTTCTAAAGTAACTCTACTAATCCACATCTCAGCTATCAGCAGAGATGTATCTCTAGAGCAACGTCCACCTCAGACTCGCACCCTGAAATTGAGAAGTAGCTCTGTACTGATCTGCCTGAGATCTCTCTGGAAGGACAGCCAAAAGGTCACCACAACATTCTCAGCCGCACTCACGAAGAGTTCTTATATGTGCACTCTCACCTAGAACAGACATTTCTGAGGCTATGACACAAAAGCAGTGTCGCTTTAAGGTTACTTATGTATTAGTCATGCAGACAATTTTAAAGCCAAAAGGAAATAGCACTTAGGGTAAGAACTTGTAATGAGAATGTCGTTACCAGAACCTCGGTCTGCAAACCACAAACCATGACCATGCGCCTTTGCTCCACTTCTTTCCTGTCCACGACAAATGTCATTCTGTATATATCCTCCCAAGTTACACACCCCAGCTCTAGCACGACTGCAATTTTAACAAAAGGATAAGGAATAGCTGGACAACTGCTTAGTGGGCAACGCATTTGTTTAGCTGCTCTGAGAAGCACACCAGAAATGGGGTGGCCCAAGGCGAGCTGCATCCTTGTTTTGCTGACGGCTCCATGCAAAGACACAACGAGTTAGCTAAGCAAAAGCAGAGAAGAGCACTAGAGGACAAACGTCACCTGATCTTCAACTTCTGTAGAACAAATCCAGGTTACAGCCTACCCCTCAGCTACTCCTAATGAGCTGGACTAAAAGCACTCTCATGCACAGGACACTTTTTTTTTTAATGCACACACAAACAGAAATAAGATGTACCTCCAATCCTGGTCCCACTGGAAAGATGCAACGAAACTTAAAAAAGCAAAACAAAACACGCTTTTCCGTGGGGAGGGAGAAGTAACAGCAGTGGAAGTAACAAACCTGAAACTCTCTGGAAAGAAAGTCAGGACTAGCCTGAAATCAAAATGGTCTCTTTCTGGTTTATCTTTAAGGGGCATGAAGTTAAAAAACCAAATATATATATATATAATTTTCAGAGGGAGTTTTGTTGGTTTTGTTCATTAACGTGCTGTCTCGTCATGCTGGTTCTGAATTACTGTCCACCAGCAACCCTTCTGTGCAAGCTCTCACTCATAATGCAACACATTCATTGCCTTGTCTCTTACCTTGCACATGCCACAGGCTTCCCAAGTACAGTAACCCATACAGTATATGCATTACCTTGTGTGTCCAAGTCCTAAAATTTTGCTTTTGTGTACACAGGAGGCAGGGCTGCACCATGCCCTGTGAGGTTTCTCAAACTAAAGACACTTCTGCAAAGCCCTACGTAGAACTTGTCCACGGAGTCATGCTCCAAATAAGTCCAACGTTCAGTGATGGGATTAGGCTTTACGCAAAGCTAAAACGCATTCATTCTTAGAAGTAAGCAGATACTGCCTTTTTGCACGAGCTAAATACATGAAAGGCTTGCTCAGGTGGCCGGAGATCTGTGCTCCACATCCTCTTCCATCCAAACAGGTTCAGAGCCACATCTCCCATTTCTTGTAACAGCCTCTTACCATTTGCTTATAGAGTCTCCCCTGAAGCAGAGTGCTTTGCATTTATTTCCTGAAGCCACATGGAAAAGACTCCAAGAAAAAAGGGCCAAAGACAGGAAGCAAGATGACTGCCCAGCAACCAGAACACACATCTCACGTGTATGATTAGAGTTTTGATCCCCACTCTGAAGACTGCCTGATTATTTTATTTCATGACCATACAGGCCTGGATATGGATACCTTCAGAGACATGTCAGCTACTGCTTCTTGGAAGAAATTCTGAATTTTGCTAGGGATACTGCTTTAAGGGGTGTCAAAAATTATCACCACACGTTAACAGCTGCACACAAGAGCGTACTGGCCATTTAAAGGAAACACAGATAGACAGATGGTTTACAGGAAGTCATCCCTGCTAATTTCTGAATGCAATACAAATGCCGGAGTCCAGGAGTTTCATGTCTGGGAATAATTATCTGATTGAATTCTTTTCCTACAGTTTGAACTCAGGTGCCCAAGACCTATAAGGTTTAAATGCACTCTGGCATTTCTGTTGTCCTGCTTAGACAATTCCCACTTACACGCTAGCTTCTCCAAATCCCATGCTGAGCAGCCAAATGCAGACCTGGATTTCACGCCACAGCACTAAACCTCCTTCAAGGGTCTCTAACCCACAGAATGTGACTGAGAAAAGGGCTGCATGCGGCCATTTCTTTGGATCAACCAAGTGCAAAGAAAACCCAGAGGCCTCAATTATGTAAAACAAAGAAGAGTGAAGAATGTTATAAAGTCTGTGGCCTTTAGACAGGAATTGCCTTCATTAGCACCGTCTGCAAATCATCTCACCATTTAAATCCAATGCCATAACCTCACTTCTCTCAAGACACTAGAGCAGTAAATTCTCCGTATGTACTACTTGAACACCAGCAAGGACTGTTACAATACTTGTACTTGATTCTCCTTGCTAAAATAAACTTTATGCAGATCTTCTCCACCATAGCTTGACACTTTGCTGCGTAACCAATTTTACAGAGAAATAGTTAAAATGATTGCACAAGAGTACTTTAATATTTCAATATATGAAAATTCCAGCATTATTTATATTTTAAATTTACATTATTATGAATGGCTCAAGACACAAAATCAAGAAAGGTTATTTCACAATTTCATAGTTTCACAGCAAGCCACTGTGCAAAGGCGTGCAAGATAGCGCAGATGTGACTTAAGTTCTCTGAAGCATGTAAATTCTTTGTTACAAGTGTGCATACAACAGCAAAATTCATTGCTGGCTAAGTTACCTTAACTCTAGGAAAATTATAATTAAGTGAGCAGGTTGCAGAATGCATTATAGAACAGCTCAAAGTGTGGAGATTCAAAGGAGTATGCACGTATGTGCTAATGTATTCAAAAGGGCATGAAATAAATCAAATGGCAAATATTCCAAGTTTCTAAACCGAATGGGAAAGGATTCTGCTCTTCAATCCCCAGCTCCTTACAGATGGTCTGTCAATTAAAGACTTCAACAGAAAAAGCTTAATATCCTTTCCTGTTTTAACTGGGTAAATTCTATGCAGACAGAATTTGTAAGACAGGTACGGTGGTTTTACTCCCTTACATCTTTGATAACAAAACTGCTTTAAAAAGAAGCGGAAAACTTGGGTAACATGGATGAGCCCTTAGTATTCATACATAAAGCCTCACGTGACTGAAAAAAACCTGAGCAAGCCTTTATGTTTTTATTTGTCACTTTTCTACTATTGTCCTTCTTGTACATGAGATGAGACTCAAAAGCCTAAGGAGTATTTACTTTTCAAATCCCCATAAAGAAAAATAATGAGAAAATAATGGCGAAAGAGGAAAGCCATCCTGCCCCTTTAAAAAAGGTCCCAGCTCTAGCATCAGGTGCAAATTGGTTAAGCAGCAGCAGATCAGCAGTCCCTGAAGGAACTGATTATTTTAGGAAAATGGGCCTTGTATTAATAAATCAGTTTACTATCTCTTTTCAAATGTCCTTGATAAAACACAAGATAGCAAAAGACTTCGAAATGAGTAATGCCTTTCATATTTTTGTATCTTTAGCTTATACACTACCTTTTACGCATCACTAGTTTGCAGTTTTAAATAGCAACTGCTTCTGTCAAGTTTTAAAACACTTGTTGATCAAAAATGTTGTAAGTAATAAACAGCGAAAGCCAAAGATTTAGCTTTATAAATGGAAAAAGCACACAAGATTAGAAGTGCTCTCAGATGAAGACTCTTATTAACCATAGTCAAGACACATGAACGAATGGTAAAAAAAAGAAGAGTATTTCAAAGACATGTGGGATCCCTAGACACCAGTCTGCAACCTTGGAATTAACTGCATTACTGTGTATCTGAAACTATTTTCTTACAATATTTTCCCTGAAAAATATCAGTCCACTCAAACAAGAACTTTCACCTTGACAACAAATACTTCCTTCACCATATACCGTAATTCCCACAGTAAAACAAACCATAAGCAGATTGAAGTGGTGTGCAATTTAAAAAATGAGCTCAAAAGCAGCTTGAAAGAGAAATGCTTCTACCAAACACTTATTTCCTAAGTAGGAAAAAACCCACCTCTAAAAAAGATTAACTTATCTTTGAAAGTATCTACGTTTTTTGTCTAGAATATTTATCCAGTGCTGCTTTTTATCAGCAGCTACATCTACAACTCAAAGCACTGACATGACTGTAACATTTGCGAGTAAAATCTAGCTAAAACAGGTAGCAAAAACCACAGTCATGGCCACAAATAGCCGGACCAGAACCCTCCAGGTACATGACTAAGAGGAACACTGAGGCAAAAGCAGCCCGTGCTACACAGCATCCAGAATAAATTCACGTGCATTGTAATAGCTCTCTAGGTGACAGTTGTCCGAAGAACAGAGGAAGCTACTACATTGTGCAGCTTCTAGTTTTACTAACATTTGGATGGAGGAGAAGAGAATCAACTTTCAAATTTGCTCTATGTTTACTTGCATCAAAACTTTTTAAAAAAATAAACAGTAGCATTGATAACTTGACTCTAGAAAAGTTCTCTTCTAAAAGTAAACAGGAAGACAAGATGCATTTCTTACCAGAAGACTCTAGCTTATGATGGAGTGATGAAAAGTGTACTTGAAAACCAGACCATATTTAAGTGTTTAAGACTAACAAAATCCAAGTTCAGGCATTCTGATGATACTACCACCTAAATTTGTAATCCTAATCAATTTTATTTATATTTGTAAAATCGATTTCAAATATTTAATGCTGACATGTACTTTAACACAGAAAATAAAGTTAGCTTTCCTTTGACTACATTTTCCTCAAAGGAAGAGGAGCAAACAGCTTTGGATATTATCTTTGTATAATGAAAGCAGCTTGTGTTGGCAAAAGCAGAATGCTCTCTTTTTACTTACTGCTTCCTCTGAAACTTCTAGACTAATTCATTTCAACAAGTGTCTTAACAGAGCCTCTGTGTTACACCACATCCACACAATACTAACCTATACTGCTAGGTTTTTGAATAAATTTATATTTATTTCTATGTGTTTTCTGAGCATTTTCCACAGTCTGACGACTCCATGTGATAGCTCCAAATAATGAGGAAAGAATGCCCCAAAAGTTTTAAAGTCTACATGACTAATTACTTAATAGTATAAATTAGTTACTATGAGGGGGAGATTTGGCAACTTTCTACACCATTTACTCAAAATCAGCTAAACATTGCACAAATGTTTATCAGGAAGAAAAAAACCCAAGAGAATAGATTAACTATCATACTTTTCAACAGATAAAATGAGGAGAGATCAACTGAAACAATAAATACGTAATTTCCAAGTAAACAAAATCTTGCGCTTGAAGAAATGAAACAGGCAAAATCCAAGTCACAGAAAGAGCCATGGCTGATATAAACGTGACTTAACTTGGAAGTATTTCCAAACAAATGCAATGCAGAGGCTAAAACTGTAAAGTTATTCCACATTAAAAGAAAAGAAAGTTGAGCATTTGTGCTTGCTATTTGCACAATTTCAGCACTTGAGAGCTCCAGATTTGAACCAATAGCTACTACGCTACCACTAAATCACACCAATCTGAGCAGAGGGTAAGATGAAACCAAATAGACAGAGCATGGACAGGAGAGAAGAGCACACAGCAAGCACTGCAGGAGACTCTCAGCACACTTCCAATCTGCCCAGTAGGCTGGTTACCACTTCAGCATTTCAGTAGGTAACCAAATGTTTTCGATCAAGAACAGGCTTGCATTAAAACACCAGTTTACATATTTATCAGGTTACATCATGCTTCTAATAAAAGACGGCTTCCAATTAGAAACAGTTGTCTTGCAGAAAAGAATGCCCCACTAAACTGTGGACAAAAACATACCACTGGAATTTGTTTAATATAAAAAGCAAGTCTCATTTAATAAGATCACAGAGATTCTGAAGTCCAACAGCAAATATGCAAGCAGTCATACTGTGAAAGCTCTTGCAGACGATAAACAGCATGATAAACCTAAGGCAAGTCATGACAGAAAACGCTAGTACTGAAAAAATAGATAAGCATGAGATACCGCATCAACTAAAGAATTAAAATTTGGATTCATTTATCGATAGCAGGGTGCAATCAAAATGAAGTATCAAAAGACAACCTCCTGTCTGCATCTTACTCTCTACAGACTGAGCATGCCAAAACATATCCTGTACACAGCTGCAAACACTTGCAATGACCACAAAGGAATAATAAAGAGAAAAAGGAAACCCCAGGGGGTGAAAAAAACCCAACTAAATTTATCTATAGTTTTTCCACATCTAGTCTTAAAAACGCAAGCTCATGATCAGAACAAAAACAAAAAAAAAATTGAATTATGTTATACCTTACATTAAGTCAGTGGATGAAATGATGACTTTTTCAATTTTGGATATAATCCTCCTTGATAACTGATTAAAAAAAGAAAGAAAGCAACATATCAGCACTAGCACTTGGAAAGGACAGATGCTTCATTTTGATGGTTAAAATAATCCTGCTATGGACACTAACTAAAGTTTGCAATCAAATTGGTGTTTTTAAGCATCTACCCAAGGATGATTTTTGTTAGATTTGTACACCTAAATATATTTTAGTTCAGCGACTAAAACAATCCAAAAAAATAAAGTTTAAAATAAAAGCAATAAATATTCCTTTTCTTAAGCAGGGCAGAAAACAACTCAATTTTGTTTGGGCCAAACTAAAACATTATTTTAGTTATTTTACCTTCAAATTTAACATTTGCTCCTTAAAGTCTTTAAATGAAGAACGGTTGTCCAAATTTAAAATTAAAAAAAAATTGTTTGAAATTGTCAAAGCCTTTTTGCATTTCCAAAAGAAAACCTGCAATGATGAAACTGAATGGTGAAACATTATGTTGAAACTTTTAAATTGCATGAACTAAAAGACCAACTGCAAAGTTTCTTATACGTGCCTATAAAATAACACAGAGGCTGAATTACTGCTCAGGAATCAGTACAGTACTTCTGAACTCCTAGGAGCTGTATTTTCAACTAATTTACATGAGCAAACGTGCATCACACTTACACAATCAACATACTTTCTGGGCAGAACGTTCCAATAACAACGACCAAGAAACAAGGGAACCTGCCCTGTCCCAGCCACGCGCACCCGCAACCCTACCCTCCCTCGAACCGCTCCTCACTACCAGGGCCATGCTCTGCTCTCAGCGACTGCCCAAGCTTCCCCTGCACATGCAAGCAGGAGCTCTGCTGTACACAGAGGGTGGCTCATCATCAGCTTTACTGAGTCAACCCATGGGTGCAAGGGGGTTCATCCTCTACTCAGAAATGCTGCTGCCTTCCTGCCTTTTTTTTATATTTACATACATAATACATACAGCGT
This sequence comes from Steatornis caripensis, assembly GCA_013398225.1. NCBI lineage: Eukaryota > Metazoa > Chordata > Aves > Caprimulgiformes > Steatornithidae > Steatornis > Steatornis caripensis. The sequence continues at coordinate 1,187,478 of VZSC01015637.1, forward strand.
TTAAGTGGGACATGGCAAAAGAAAAGCAGAAACAAAAGGACCAGAAGGTGCCATGAATCTTGGATGGCTTCTCACATGCATTCAAATAAGATATAAACTGACTCCTATAATGAAATTCCAAAACATATATAAGTGTGTGTGTGCATAGGAATATATATTCCTAACTGAAATCCTATTATTCCTAATTATATTCTACACTCAATGCATTTAGTGTTACAACATGGACTGTGATCTATCAGAATCATTTAAGAGACACCACAGTTCATCATGGGTCTTCACAACCTATTTGCAATTATTTTAAAATATATATGTATTAAACCACAATTCTCCATCTAGCACAACTCCTTATTCCATGTCAATGACAAAGCATTTCCCTCTCCCTCCCTAACCACTTCAGTTACTGGCAAGCAAAAGATACTCTTAAAATACTGGAAGAGTATTTTTTCCATATTCCTTGAAGGAATTGTTTTGTTCATGCTTTCCATACTGAAAAATTACTTGTGGGATGACACGACATAGAGAAAATTCATCCCAAAAGAGAACGTTTTTGTGAAGACTGGAGCTCATGAAAGGTCATGACAAGATAGCCAATTGAAATATTAACTGCCAGAACATCACAGTGCTGAAATATTTACACTAAACAGAAGTTATTATTTTAAAATCTGTGGAAATAACCGATGTCTAGAACATTAGGAAAGATAAATCATTTAAACGTCCAGTGTAAGATACAATAAAGTTGGAGAGCAAACAAAATACAGGCTGTTACTTCCCCTTACCTTGTTTTTACAGCACTGGACTTCTCATCTCACATATCTTTGCTATCTATCGAAGATTATTAGCTTTTCATGGATCTTTCACTCATTTACACTACCAGGTCAAAACCCAGAAGAGAAACAGACCGACATAATCCTGTCATAAATTCTCACATCAGAGGACACTCAACCCATAAATACTTCACTCTACTTAAGAGCATGAAGCTATACAGGTGTTGTGTGAAGACTAACCAGAGAAGTCGGGTTTGTAGAGAAGGCCCCCAACGCAAAGCTCACTCCACTGTGCACATCACCCGAGCACCAGCCAGGACTTCGGCTTCTCCAAGGCTTCATGTGCCCAAGTTTATCCTTCCATCATTTACAGCAAAACTGGTTACAGAAACTGAACTGCCAAGAAATTCTCAGCTATGTGACTCATTCCAAAGAACAGTTTGCAACTTCATGTCAAGAAAGCTTGGAAACTGCAAGCAGCTTCAATTTTCCAGGCTCTCAGCACAGAAGGAACCCAGACTGCCGTGAGGTTTCAAGCTTCTCGGGTTCCCACCACCAACAGCCGGGCTTTCTCCAGTCAACTCCAAAACCTTTCATTCTCCCCTATATTCAGGGAAGAAGGAAGATGAAAAAACCCAAACACAGCCGTTTTTATAACCTGTGTAAGGGAAGTGCAAAACGGGCCCAGCTTGGCACATGAGAGGAGATACAAGAAAGCAAGATGTGAGACATTTCTTTTCCCCACACACACAATCACATAACCAATTTACTCAAGGGAAGGCTAACCAACATACTGACCCTACCAACATAAGACTCTGGAGGACATTAGAGAAGTTGGTCACCTACGACACTCAAGTATTGATTGGTAATGGATCTACCTGACAGCCACAGAAAAACTGCACACGAGCCTACAGAAAAGGGAAAGTTTAGATACAGAATATACATATACTTCGATTTAAATCACTTTCATTGCTAAAATTAAGTTCACATTTTGGAACTGCAGTAGGTTACACAGCCAGCTACTTCAGCTCAGCTGAAGAGCCATTAATTTGAATGCTTGCAATTATCTGCCATCCCAAATGAGCTAATTCAGTGTTACACAAGTTTATACTAAGGAAAAAAACCACATTCACACAGAAAGACACAGCTAAAATCTACTTGTCAACCTAATCAAGCTAAATTCTGAAGTGGCGTAGGAAGAGCTTTTAATCATTACTTGCAGGCTGTGCTGTTTGCCTGTAGAACAGGCAGCAAGAACTATTCAAAGACCCAAAAGGCACGGAGCAAAAGACTGCAGCCTACTGAGATTAAAATATCCGTAAAAGTCTTTTTCTGTCTCTGGTGTATTGTTCATATACTTTATGGAAGTAATTCCATGTTATTTTTCTTTTCTGTATATTTACTTTAAAATGCATGTAATCCTTAGATATGCCAGTCTGAAGTAAGTCTCATTCACATTATTTATCTGCTCTGACTAGGTATCCATTACCTTATTTTCTAGATATCAGGTTTGCTTAAGCAAAGAATGCAGATTTCAAGATAACAAACGTAACACTGCAAGAATTTTTGCTGCACCCATAATCTGACTGCTGTGTCACCAACTTCACCCATTTGCCAGTTCCAGCTGTATGACGTGCATGGATGTTCCCTAAGAAGTTTGACTAACCTGTTAAAACCTCAATCAACAGGGATCACGTGATCTCCCCAACCTCTGTGCTTTGGTCTTTAGTGCTTTGACAGGGATTCTTAAAATTTGTCTATTCTGTCCAGGCTGATGCTGAAAAGCACAACTCTGCCACTGTTCTCATCCACCTCCTTTCCCTCGATATTAGCTAGCAAAAATGAACACACACACACAAAATCACTCAGAGCAACAAATGGAACCTGTGGCTACACGCACAAGACAAGTAGGAAGACACCCTTAGTACTTCTCCTACGCCTGCGCTTTTGCTGATTAAGGTAAATTCTCCATGGACTGTAAATTAATTATCATCTCCCCCCTCAGAAAAAAAACCCTACTTATTGGAAAAATTGTGCACTTTTAAAGCCTTGCCTGTTCTAAAGGCAGTTCCTTTCAACCTTCATGCTTTGGATGTACTTTCGAAATCTCTTTTCCTATTTTCAGGGGCTAATCTTTAACGTGTCTGCTTTCATTTCAGCAGACAAGACAGTACCCTTGGTGAGACCTCAACTGATCCACACAGAGCACAAGGCTGACATAATTTACATGTCATGTTCTTGCTTATACACAAAAAACAAGATGGGAGTAGAGAGGGATGCACTGATTAAAAAAAATAAAAATCTATGAGCATGATCATGCTATCACATCCTACTGCACTACTACCCACCTGTTCCCTATTTGCCTAAAATACTAGATTTTTCCTTTGTAAGTTCACCACTTTATACTTTTCACTACTGAAATCAATGAATTCCAACAACCCCAACACTCTGTAATGTTTCCAGTGCTAAAAACCTTTGCCTGCAGTTTCCTGAAGCAGAACTTTAGGGATGAACAACTTCCAACTCTGAAGTGCATCCTAAAGGAAAAGCCTGGAGAGCAGAACAGGTTGGGCTATGTTAAAAAGAAAATACAGGTGCACAATAAAACAGTATCTTGGGGAGATCTTTGAAGACTGAGGGGAAATAAATAAATAAAACAGGAGCGAGATTTGGGGCACGTCCTATACAAGAACATTACAGAGTATGCCCTGTGCAGTGAAGTTGATTAATGGAGTACTTACACACAGATTTTCCCCAGGAACATTTGTTTTAACACTCAGGTCCCTCGGTACGCCTCTCACATTAAGAAGACAAAGTCATTTCTTACGGAGCTATATGCTGGTATGTTGTTCCTGCTCAGCATCACTGAAAGCTCTTAAGTGAATCTCTCTACTCCAGTGGTCACAACCTGTATTTTGCAAGCCTATAAAGACATAATTACTGACTTTAATGGGACTACTTGAAGTGCACAAACACGTGGCATGGGAAAAAGTCTCTAGTGGCATTATAGATCTTTTGTTTTGAAAGATAAACAGTGCATATACACACACATCATGTTAAATTCACGTATATTTCCACTGCACTTAGCTATAGGCTCTCATTCCTGCTGTGCTAACCTTCCCACAAAATTCAAGGCTTTAGTTCTTGCTCCAACTAAAGGTATGACTTCTTCATACAACTGTTAGACATACAGACATTACAGACAACATATATGTCTGCTCTTCTTAAAGACGAATTTATTACTATCCTACACCAAACAATCCTCTTGAAGGAAAGATGAGCATGTCCCTTCAAAAAACAAGTGCCTGGATTTCAAAAGAACATGCCCTTTCAGAGTACTGTAAACATCTGTACCTACACTGCAGTCACCGAGAAACTTGATTGTTTTTAGCAAGATGGACAAGAAGTGAAAAAGATGAGTTACAAAGGCAGCATGCCATCAGTGCTAGCTAAAGAGGAAGAGCCTTGAAAATGTATCAGTACTTTCCTTACCAGTAAAAGCCCAATACACAATGCCCAAAATGAAACATTTCATCTCTAAAGTCACACCACAGAGCACGGGTCACGGAGCAGTTTTCACTTCCCGAGTGCGCTCCTGCAAGCGGTACCACCTAACCCTTTTCCAGGTCGGCTTCCTACAGACACCTCCGAGGGCTGGCTCCCCAACCCAGAGCCTCCAGGAGCCGTGCCGCGGCGGAAAAGGGAGCCTGAATCCCGAGGGCCTTTTCCCGAATCACTTTTTATGCTATGTACCACTGGCACCGCGTTCTCTTCATCATCTGGTAAGCGCTAAATAGAAAGAAGAGTTTCTAAAACGGATTTGGTTCAGGTTTGACACCGAAAACTGCCTTATAAGGTATAAAAGCCCGAAAGCAGGAAGAGGCTTTGACAAAACTAAGGAAGTTCCTGTGCGCTTGCTCGCTGGAGGGGGAGGGGTTTTTTCTTCCACAGAGAGAAGTACCACAGAATAAATGACATTATGCACATATTAAAATAAAAAAAATAATAATACGTGAGAGCCCCCCAGACGGCACCCGACGCCGCGGTGCCTCCTCCGAGCGAGGGCGTTTCGGAGCCCGCGGGCAGCCCCCGGCTCGTTTTCACCGCTCGTCACCCCCGGCTCCGGCAGCCGCACGGGGTCCCCCGCACCCCGGCAGGCACCGGCCGAGGACCCGGAGGCGGCTGCCCCGAGCGCTCCGCGAGGGCGAGCGACCGGCGCGGTCCCGGTGCGACCCGGCTGCCGGAGGCGCGGACCGACTGCGGGACCCCGACTCCGCTGGGCCGCGCCGGGTCACCCCTCCCCGCCGGGCGGCCGCGAGGGGCTGGTGGAGGCGAAGGCAAGGGAAGGCAGCGAGCTGCTCCCTTCAGCCCGGCCCGGCCCGGCCCGGCCCTCCCGCTACCAGCACCGCGGCGCCTCGGGCGCAGCTACCCAGCCCGGCCCCGCCGCGGGCAGCACGACCCCCGCCGCCATCTGCGGCAGCGGAACCCGCCCGGCCCGGCCCCGCCCCGGGCGGCACCGAGCTGTCAGCAGCCGCCGCGGCCGTCGCTCACCCCGTGCCGCAGTCCACCACGCAGGCCGGAAGCCGCCCTGCCATACTCCTCGGTAGCGGCGGCGCTGGGGACGGCGGGCAGCCCTGAGCGCGCTCCGGCGGGGCTCGGCGGCTGGGAGTGAGAGCACTTCCGCAAGGCGGGCGCTCCCTCCCCCGCCCGCTCGCTCGCAGGCGCGGCCCGGCGAGCCCAAGATGGCTGACCCGCCCCTCCCTGCGCGCGGCGGCGGCGAGGGCGGGCGCGACAACCCCGGCCCTCGCTGACGTCCGATCTCGCGGCCTCGCCCCTGCGAGGCGGTGTGGAGTGGAGTGGGTGGGCGGGTTCTTACCCAACCCCGGCCCCAGCAGCCGCCGGCCTCCTCAGGGGCAGCGAGCAGAGGAGGCCACCTGGAGTCGTATTTCAATGCTGAAAACGTGAGAGAAAGCGAGGTGAGAGGTTGTGTGATGTGAGGAGGGTGCTGAATATGACGAGGGGATGCCATCCTGCAGGCCGTGCCACTTGGGGGCTGAAAGCCCTCCCCACAAAAAGCATCACTAAAGGGCAAACGCAGGAGGCCACGCTCCTCATGGTGCTTGTTGGCGTTGCTGGACTCTGGCTGGGCTGGTGAAGGAAACCGCTGCAGGGGAAGGTACCAGGCACCTCTCAGCACCAGCACCGTGCAGCCCAGCCTCCCTGAGAACCCAGTTCTCAGCCGTCTGATTCAGAGGAAGCCCTCGAGCCCCTCTCACCCATGGACCTCCACAGGAGCACCGAACCCACACCTCACGTGCCCCATCCTTTAAAATCCTGCAGCCCGAGGCCGGATGGTGTGGCGCTACCAGGGCAGCCGAGCAAGCCGCTTTTTCCACCCTCCTACCAGTGCTGGCTGCCTGTGCCCACCAGCCTGCTCTGCTGCCCACCAGTACGCTGCTGGCGCCACCGTCTCCATGCCGTGCTCCCACGCAACCAGAGGAAAGCAGCATGGCCACTGCCTGATCAGCCATCCCAGCATGCTTGCCAACATGATCAGTGGCGTCTGTTGCTTCTTGGGTTTAGCCATAGGCCCCCGTCCTCCTTTTGAAGGACTTTTGGTCCCAAAGGGAACAAGGGCATGCAATGTTGGGGCTCTGGTGTTCAAGTAGACAAAGTAAAACAAAACTGTTTGGGGGCCCGCTCTTTTCTTTCTCTCTCTTTCCACCTTTCACAGCCTGTGGTCGTTGCCAGCCGGCAACACAGCACCCTGCAGCCACTTGCTCAGCCCTCCACCCCGCCACCAGGATGGCAAGAAAACGTGAGGAAACCTGGTGCATCAAGACAAGGACAGGGAAGGTTCACCCACCAGTTATGGTCACAGGCAAAAACAGACTCAACTTGGGGAAAATGTTCAATTTAATCGGTTATCAATCAAAACAAAGTAGGATAAGGAGACATGAAAGCCAGATCTTAAAAAAACCAAACCCCTTCCCCCACCCCTCCCTCCTTCCCGGGCTCGAGTCTCCTCGCTCCTGATGTCTCTCCCTCCTCCCCCCTCAGCAGCGCAGGGGGACAGGGAATGGGGGGTGCAGTCAGTTCACCAAAGATTGCCCCTGCCACTCCTTCCTCCTCAGGCTGGGAGGGCTCCTCACAGCTTCCCCTGCTCAAGCATGGGGTCCCCCCCATGGCAGACAGTCCCTCATTAACCCCTCCGATGTGAGTCCTTCCCATGTGGTGCAGTCCCTCAGGAATGCACTGACCTAGCACGAGCTGCCCATACAGTCACGGTCTGCTTTGGGAGCAGGCACCTCCCCCGGCATGGGGTCCTCCATGGGCTGCAGGGCCCTCTGCTCTGATGTGATCCTTCATGGGCTGATCTTCTGTGGACTGCAGGATCCTCTCTCCCCACAGGCTGCAGGGGAATCTCTTTTGCAGCCATCTCCTCTTGCTCCTTCCTCACAGTATCTGCACAGGTGTTTCTCTCATCTCACCTCCTCCCTCTGCTGCAGGTATCCAGGACAGCTTTCCTAAATACCTTATGGCAGAGGTGCATCCATTGTCTCTAAATGGCCTGGCCTCAGCCCAAGGAAGAGCCACCTTGAAGCCTGAGGAGCTTCAAAGAGCTTCTCACAGGGGCCACCCACCGTGTAGCCCCTTCCCTGGCTACCACAGCACCACCACACAGACCCAACACACAGCCCTTCAGGGTTTGAAGGACAGGCTGCTGTGTCCACCAGGTCTGGCCCAGGATTGCAGCCACACACAATTTTTTGTTTGTTTTCAAAGTATTTTAATGTTTTAACAGTTCTGGTTTGGGCTTTCAGGTATTTTCAGTCCTTTGCTTGCTGCTACTGCCTTGGCAATGTGAGGATGTGAGCTTCATGGCATAATCCAGGGTCAGGCTGACAAATTTGGTAGCCCATCAAAAGGAGGAATTGTCAGGGCTCACCTGCACTAATGGGCCTTAACGGCCCTCATCAGCCTCACCTGGGTCCTCCACTCACACTCCCTGCCCGAGGGCACAGGAGACCCATTTAAGCTCAGCCCTGGGCCATGAGTTTTTGTCTAAGCTATGCTATAGGTGTGTGTTTTTCTTGACCTTGCCTTCTGGCTTGACTTGCCTTGTCTTTATGAGCCTCCCTGGTTACCATCACTGGCTCTCATCCTGGTCTGCAGACCAACATCCTGGCTTTACCTTGGACCTGTTTCTCCACCACAAACTTGTCTGGTGATCTGGACTCTTGGTTGAACCTGGCCACTATCTCTGGGTCTGCCCACCTCACCTCGTGCCCAGGCTGGTCAGTCCCCAGCCTGCTGGCTGTGTTACTGCAGGTGGCTCCATGTCCCTTAGGGAGCCACAAGCCCTTGAGCTATCCTCGCAGTGGTCTTGCTTCCTTGCTCAAGTATTAATCCTCCTCACTTAATTTAAGGTATCTCTAATTAATAGATTCATACCCTGAGTTCACTGTAGGGTTAAAATGAGTCAGTGCCAGCATAGAGGATGGGCTCAGTATATGCCCTTCAGGTTGAGATAGGAGGGAGAAAAACCATCCCTTTTTGTAGACAGCTCGGTTGTGAAGTTCAAGCCACCATCTGGCTTCTGTGGGCTGCCAGATCTTCCTGAGGAACACACGCAAGGAAGGAAGATATGGAGAATATTAATGTTTTTATTTTAATGTCAAAGCAAATTATTAATAGAATATTATGAGGCAGTTTACAGCTAATGAAAGGGATTTCTGCAGGATATTTTGTAGCCTGTGAGAGCTATGCTGTGCTATAATATGCAAGATGAGTATCTCTGAAAGCTTTTCAGAGAAAGTGCAAATAGCCTTTTATTAATGCACATGTGTGTGCATAGGTACGTATCTATCAAAAATAAATACAGTTAGTATATAAAGTACCATGTGGACTTTTCACTTTCCTCTTGGTTTTATTACCTGGTATTCAGGGTTATACATGCAGCAGGTTCAACTGCTGCGTCTGCCAGATGGAGTCCTGGAACAAGAGAGCGGCTTAGCACTCCAGTTGCAGGAGTTCAAATAACCTCCCACAGGCGCGTGAGACAAGGGCCAAAAAACTGGCGTGCAGAAAGTGTGGAGCTGGCAGGTCTTGTCCTGGCTATACAGCTCATAGAGCCAGCACAGAGGGGATCAGCGCCACCAGGCTGGTATACCCAGCTGCAGTGAGTTTTGAACAGTGCAGTTGTCAGTGTACCATAGCTGACTGTTATTACCTAGTACTTCTAAATAATGCTCTTGATTAGCTAAGCTTTAATAGCAAAGTCAAAAGACATATAGTAGAACTGCCATAAAAGTGTCCTGGTGACTTTCTGCTAACAGAAGCATCATTTCACTGTAAAACATTAAATCACACCCACAAGCACTTAGCGTAATGCACTAAACAGAAGATATCCCATAGCTAGATTTATTTTTTTCCTCCTTGTGAGCACAAGTGTTTTCTGCAAAATGGTATGACACTTTCATATGGAAAGTGAAACAAATCTGTTAAGTAACTACATTGCAACCTCTTGCTATCACTTTGTGTTCTTCCTGAGTCTGCATTAAGAATGACATTGAAACAGAGCAGTGCTGTGCATTTTGTTTTACTGACAGTGAATTTACATGTGAGAACCAAAAAGCATAGGATTTCTCTCAATACCAAGGTTCCAAGTCAATCACAGTTTTGCAAGGGAAAGAGTTGAAAGACTAAACTCCCTGGCCATGACATCTCGTGTTTCATTTTACTCGTCTTGCCAGATGGAGTTCTTCAGGTGGCTGTGGACCCAGGCCCCAGTCCAAAAAATAAATGTGCAAGATTTCTCTTTAAGCAGTATTATCTCATGTTGTACCATGAACACAAGTTTGGTATATTACTCATCAAAATTCAAATAGATCAATCTAAATTTCAATAGTGCTTTCTCTGTAGAACCTTTGTAGTTTCACGCACTGGCATCTAGATTATCTTGGTGGATATTTTCAGTGTAGAAGTCTTGCGCTCAGATTACAAAATTGAACTTATAAAGCTAAAATTTAGCTAGATCCAGCAGCATTGCAGTGCTGACTGATACATTTCAAATCTTTCTTACACTGAAATGTTTTCCAACCCTTACTTATTTCTTTGGTACAGAAGCAGTAGGAAAAGCCTACTGTCTGTTTTCATGGTGTAATTTTCTGAATCTTTTCATCCTCATTGGGCCAGAAGTCAGTTCCAAACTTATGCAAAGCTTCTTACTGTTTCAGAGTGTACCAGAAATCAAATTTTTAATGTGTAGAAGCAATGTCTCAGTATGTTCTTGACCTTACCAATGGAATTGGAGTGAATAAAACCCTAATTGCTTTCATCTGGTACCATCCCATACAGCAGACACGATCCAGCAATATCATCATTCTGTGATGCATCCCAGTCCAGCTTTTATAAGCACAGTTGGGTTGCAGGTGATCTTTCCCTGAATATCCATGATAACAGAGGTAATTACCATTGCAGAGCATCCTCCTTCTGTGTCTGTCTGCCTCCAGGCAGTTTACAATCTAAGTATAAAACAAGGGAATGCAGATGAATACAAACGCATAGAGAATGAGAAGATAAAAGTTCAGAAGGAAAGTATTTCTGTTAGTCAGCAAGTAAACACAGGAGCAGTCACTAACAGTTTGATTCAGATGGAGGGAACTTTCAGACAACTTTCTGCAATTTTTATATAAGTAAGTCTTGAGGCCCTAAACTTTTCCATGATGCAGGTATGATTTACTAGCTCTGGCAATACTACATATTAAAATTTTGCAAGTCCTTCAGTCTGAAGAAGTGCATACCCAGACAAAAGCATTACAAGTCACTTGCTAAGCTATGTGGGAAGCTTTTCAGCATCTTGCTCATCCTGGATCGTTTTCATGCAGTTAATAGCCTGCCCTTGAGCATGCAGAAGGAAAAACCTCTGTAAATCCATATAGAGATCAATGCCTCCGAAGCACAGTAAAGTGCAAGGAACGAAAAAACCCAAAGGAAGTAAAAGTTGCAGGGGTGAAGGGATTTTGGAAATCCCCAGGAGGGCTGAGAATCTGACCTTGCTTGGGTCAGCATGTTGCCATTTAGATTGGTATAAATTGAATTTAAAAGGCAGGTTAATATCCAGTACATCATATTGAACATCCCTTAAGCCCAGGTAAAACTGACAATAAAAGCTAGAGAAACAGCCAAAAAGTCAGGTCTAGATTATTCTTTAGACAATATGCATTTTATTGCAAGTATTTATTATAAAGTACATCGCTTAATCATTTATCCATCATGTTCTGAGTATTTTAATATAATTAAGTTTTACCAATAGTTGGTGGAATACTACAGAGAGCTAAACAAGAAAACATTTTATCTACCATGATATATGAGGTATGTAGATTTCTTCCAGGAAGGGCCACAAGCAAAATTATAGTGTTATTGGTTGATTTTGGCATAGCTATAGCAACAGCCATATGGGAGGCATGTAATTTCATGGAGCTGCACATGGTGAAGTCATGGCAAATTACCAGGATCTCATTTGATGTGGCTACTCTCCAAGTGTTCTGACTTAGATCAACTAAAACCATTAACTTTCAAAGTACGATTAGTCCAACCATATTTTTTTTAAAATAATGAATGGAAAAAAACCAACTATGATTCTTTGTACACTGAAACAAGGTATGTAAGGAGAGAGAGAAACTTGTAAACTGGGGCTTGTTTATGTCCTTGGACTATTATGATAATAACACCACTATTGCCCGTTCTATTTGCTAGGAGTAACAGCAAAATGTGTATCAGAAGATCAATCCAGAAAATATAAAGGACAAGTTTGACTGAAAAAGCGATGACTTAAGTAGGAGCTTGATGCTCTGGGCAGAGGCAAAATCTGCAAAAGTCATGCTGTCTAGAGAAACACTGCATTCCTATTTACAGCTTGCTTTTCCATTCAAAATTGTTTATCTTTATGCTGCTATTCTGTACTTTCTCATAACAAATACGTCTTGTTCCTTTATAAAGCTTCTGTAAGTGAATTAGCAGAAGGATGGCAGCAGGGTTCCTACAATAGCAAATCAGGGTACCGTTCCCTGCCTTTGTGTTGTATCCATAGTGTCCAGGCTCCACACGGTCACATCTGGGAGCCAAGTCATAGTAATACATTGCTTGGCCATGATCAGAAAATCTGTGCTTTCTCATGTAACAGAAATATTATTATGTTTGCTCAATTGTACCTATTTACTTTCTTGGCTGGAGCAAATGTGTATTGCTCCCTTTTTCTTATGACTTATTATACACTTCGACAGAACTGAGAACCTGTATCAATCACAGCTGTAAGTATCTGACTTGCCTTAGTGGTTGTACTTTAGGCATCAACTTGCACGTTCACCATGTCATGAACGATTAACTTAAAACCCATGATAACTTGCAAACGTGTAAACACACCATCTTTAATTAAGCAATCTTTTAATTTTTATTCAAAGATGTCATCCATGCGCTGAATCAAATCAGTGTGTCGCTACGTGATATGTTTGCAGTTTAGCAGTCATTGCAGGTGTCCATAACCAGTGAGGTTTCCAGCAGAGCACAGAAGCTCACAAGGATAAAACCAAGCCTTAAAAAAGTGGCAAGAGCAAGAGAAGTGCCAGATCAGACACTTAGAACGGAGGATCAAGGTGATCCAAGTGAGTGATTTCATGAAAGTAGTAGCATGAAGACTCATAGAGCATGCAATGGCACCGTGGATTTTTGAGCTATTCAAACATTTGACACGGCAAGCAATTGAATGTATGACAGGTAAACAAATTAGTTTCTGTTCTGAGACACTTGTTCCACTTGTTCATATTTGAACAGATGTTTACCAACTCTTGAGAGGGTTTTGCTGCTATCATTTGACCTATTCTGAATAGCTTTTCATAAGAGGATTGTTTAGAAACACTTGTATTTTACCTTTTGGTGTTTTTTTCTTTGTTTTGTGACTTTTGGAAAACAACCCGTTCTTATCACTTGATCCAAACTGTTGACTCCTCAGCTTAGCTTTTAGAAGACAATAGATGTTAAAGGCTACTATACCACAACTATGGTCATTGTGCCATGTTACTCTTATTGTACTTACTTCGAGGTAACATGGGGAGGAGAAGAGAACTTGGAGGAGAATTTGGAACTCGCACAGACAGAGTCCTTCTCTGGATGCAGCAGCGTGCTGCCTCAAAATGGTACCAACCTTTCCAGTCAGCTAGACATTATAGCATCCACTGTTCTATTGGCAGAAGCATGAATAAGCACTCCCTAACTGTCTCCAGACAAAATGAGACATAACTAAAAATATCCTCTCTGATGGATTAAATAATTTGGCTGCCTTCTTTCTAGCAGGATAAGGAATGTTCTCTCTAGCAGGATAGGGAATGCTCTCTCTAGCAGCGCTGGGGGATAGCGAGGAACAGCTTGTGCAGTATCTTCAATTATCACAGGTATCTGGAGCCTAAGTTTCTTGTTAAGATGCATGATTTATTTAGAAACAATGAACAATAATAGTCAAATTACTCAACAGTGGAAACAGTTTAAAATACCACGTTCATAAATAAATAAAACTATTTCCAGTGATAATGCTGCATGCATAAAAAATAGAAACTATTTCAAAGCACTATTTCTGAATGCTGGGTACCTCCACACTAGGTTTATTCGGTCTGTTTGGTAATACATAGAGAAGGAAACTGTTAACTCATTTCTGTAAATTGGCGTTTCTTGCTTTCCCTGCTGAAAGACTGTAGGAAATTTTCCTGAAATAACGCCTCAATGGATCATCTAACAATATAAAAGCTGATTTCCAACTCCGCAGTGCTGTGTCACCCACTGTAAGGATTGTACGCGTGGCTCTGAAGAAGACCACAGCCAATTTGTAAGAATATGCTCTTCACATGTCTAGTATCAGATATATGTCAAAACTAACAGAAACATTGTATCCAGGCATTTCGCTCACCCTACTGCTTTCAAAAACTGTACTAAAAGCAAATACTGTAGCAAATGATGCAAATGACTATGTAAATTGGGCAAAATCTTACAAACAGATGATATGAATTATGTTAGCCCTTATTGCAAGAATAGGGGCATTAAAATACCTATTTGGAGCACTACAGGCTTTTTCAAGTTAGTGTGCCATCCTATCAAGCCAACCAACTTGACCTTTAAAGACAACGTATTTTGAAAGCTTACTGTATGAAAACTGCACTGGCAAAGCCCCAAATCAGTAGCTCTGTCAGTACAATTTCTCATCCAATAAGCTTTCATTTTTGGTGCAGTTTAAGAGAGTCTGCATTGAAAAGACCATAGGTACTTGTTAACAATACAAGATGTGAAAACCAGAAACTTTCCCTCCTGTTATTTCCCTGCAGAATAACTTCCAGTTTAATCCATTTGTGTGCTCTATATATAGAACCTATATATACCCAGTGCGTCTCCCATGCTAATCCATTTGTGTGCTCTATATATAGAACCTATATATACCCAGTACGTCTCCCGTGCTAATACTGTAAGAATCAATATGGGACATTTGTTCCTTTGCTTTAGGCCCTTCTTATGAGAATACCTGACTTATCTTGAATGTGATGCACGCCCAGCAAGGGATCAGTTAACTATTACCATATTGGGCAATGCTGCAATTCACTTTGAATAGTACCTTAGGTTGCAATGAGCCTCAGTGCATCATTGTGATTATTCATACGGGAATGTGCGAAAGCACAAATATCAAAATCTGTTCTGTGTTCTCCTGAACATGCAGGACTGGATTACATGCAGTTGAGACTGTTTAGCCGTGTGCTGGGAAAACTGTCGTGACTTGACCTTCAGAAAGTTGCTTTTGTGGGAATATTCGGTTTAAGTAGAAGTCACATTTGACTCTCTGTTAAGGCCTGTTTGGTTTTTTTTTACTGCATCTTCAGACAGAGCAGGTACTTGTGCTCATACACGCATTTTTGCTAGCTATGGTATTCAAATGACTCTCTATGTGTCCACACGCATGAAGGTTACACGTGCAGTCCCCTCCCGCATATGATTTTTCTCAATGGCACAGTAATTCTGTAATTCAGAACACTTTGGAAGGTTTACTTTCCATTTACTCTTTGTTTTGCTTGGATAGGCTTCCAAATGGTTTTTGAAATTGTCTTTTTTTAACAAATTATGATCACAGTTCATCTACTGAAAATAATTGAGTGATAGCAATTTAGTAATTTTCAGTCTGGGAAATCCTGTTGCCAACTAAGAGTCCTGTTTTCTTTACTATTATAAATCAGAATAGTAAAGAGAGTGAAATAAATGATGACAAGTTCCCCAAATAAGTGGTTTTACTAGTCTGTAATCTTATTACTAACTAATATTTGCAAGTAATGTTCAGGAGGAACCAGAAAAAGCTCTCTATTCTAGTTAATTTTCTACAGCTATTGAAAGTAATGGTTGATAAAAAGCTACACTGCAAAAATATTTGCGTTTTTTGCTTCTAGTACATCTGCAGCATAACATTTTTCCTGTAAGTACTAGTAGTTTTCATCGTAATTGGCATAAAGTTTATCCACAATAATACAGTTTTAAGCACTGAAGTTTCTTAGAGCCTTGTGATAAGGTAAAACAGTTAAGAAAACAGCCAAGTAACAGCTCAGCAAGGGCCAAAAATACAAAATATTCACAAAAGAGTACTGAGAACGAAATGGGCACTGTAACTATCACAGTCTAACCCACGATATACCCAAATTTTGATGTTTTAATTTCAGCATCTCAAGAATTGGACTGGGACCAGGGCAAGGCAGCGAGGATAGTCAGGCAATAGAACCGTTCCCACAGTCACGAGTGGCTTCGTGCAAAGTGGGACTTAGAACACTTCAACGGCAGTTGAGGACAACTACAGGACACATTAAAGCCCAAATGGTGCAAAGAAGATTAAGTGGAACGACTACTACAAGTTATGCGATAAGATATTTAACCTGTGGGCTAAACACAAGCAGACCAAAGCATTTTCTTTTACGCCACAAGACTCTACCTTCATAAATCCTTAACAGCTAATGTTTTACGGTATAACTGGGTTCACAGAAGGGATTAGCCAAGTTCATGGGTTCATCAAGAGCTATTAAATAAATTGGCTGAATTACAGACTTCCAGATAGGGATGCTGTAAACCATTTATTTCTAAAAATTACAAGGATGTGCCATGGAAACAACTACTCTGTAAGTGCCTTATTTCCAATACCCTTTTCCCAAGCATCCATTACGAGTCACCGTGGAGACACGATTCTGAGCTAGATGGTCTAACGCAGCAGAACGGGAAAACTGCTATCAGGCGTCCTACACCAAGTCTAGTCCTGAATACTTAGACTACATCCTTCCCCTAAGGGGGACAGAAGTTGATCAAAACTGATTTTGTCCATTTAAATTTTAATACAGCTTCTTCTGCTGCTTTGTCTTTTTCATCAACATCAACATCTTGTTCATCAAAGATCTGATCCAAATCCTTCTGAAGGAAGCATTTCTCTAAAACGAGTAGATTCTATTCCTGTTCTATTCCTATTCTAGAGATTATTACATTTCCTTCTTGGGATCTGATCTATTTCATCCAAATCAGCTATTACTTTCTTGTAAGTAGAACAAACATGAGCAGAAACTAAATTCTAATTTTCTTTATAAGTGCAATTTAGCAGGTCTGTAAAATAAAATTGAGGATGTTTTCTCTTATGAAAATATCACAGTGCTGCTGGCAAGTAGATATAATTTTGCTTTGCCTATAAAAGTGCTATTTAGGTAACTAAATATTAAGGGCAAGAAAAATAAATTTATACTATGTGTATATTTGCAAGATACATATAGTTTTATTACATGTGATTAATGAAACTCTAATTCCTAAAAAAGGAACAGTAAAAAAAAAGGGGAAAAGAAATCATTCTTGTAACAGTTTCTTTCAGAGGAGACACAAGATTGTCATGTGAACTTTTACAATAGGAAGCAAATTACTTAGTCAAGAGCTAAAAATACAGAAGTCCTGTGATATTTCTAAGTGTAAGTGTTTCTGGGCTTCTGACAATGTCAACCCGTTTTTCTTCAAATGCCTTAGGAACCATAGCGTAAGTGCCTCATCCTGTGATGCGGAGAAGCTTGGCATTCCACCTTAACAACTGCAGTTTTCTGCTGTTTGCCTGCCTCAGTCAAAATGTTTAAAACCAAAACAAGTTGGATTTAGCTGTGTGACTGCATTGAGATGCAAACTGCATAGCCTCATAAAAACTAAAGAACAAAACTCACATGCAAGAGACAACATGTGGAGCTACACTCAGAAAGATGGTTTTAATTCACAGTTGGGATTTCATATGCTCCATGCTGTCAGAGGAGACTGAAGGAAAAAAGATCTAAAATCTGTGCATCTCCAGGTATTCTGCCACCCCTAGCACCAGCTACTGCCACGCACTGTGGGACAGCACTTGCCAGGGGCAGCAAACCAAGTTGAGCTTAATTATGCTAGCTCTCAAAAGTGAATTCCCCTTTTCCAGAGCTTTTGTATCACTGCTTGTTCAGGCAAGATGGAAGAGGCTGAGAATCTGCACCTTCCCTGTTGCTTTATGTATTCTGTTCACAAGAACACATGCAACTTTTAAAAAATACAAAACATTCACCCCATCTTAATATAAATGACGCATAATAAATTTTAAGATATTATTTAGTAAAAGCACTATTAGCTATAAAAAAGTATTATGTGTAGCTCCTCTGTAGTCATAACTCTTTGGTTGTCTTCTCAGGTTTTGATGCTCATTAACTAACTGACCTTGGAGAAGCCATGTAAGTTTACTGAGTCCCAGTGTAAATGCTTGGAGCAAAGATGTGCAAGACCTAATAAAATTAGATGCTGTGAGATCATACACATTTTTGTCATTACATTTTACATAATTTTCAGCTCCTCTGAATTCCATAGAAAGCGCCATTACAAGAGGACTGTTATTTTCCTGCAGTTTTGTCTAAGAAATTAATTTTACCTAAAATCTCTTTCCAAACTTGTAAAGTCAAAATTTTGTATAAAAGCACCATATTGCATATTTTGGCAATTTTGGTTTCAAGGCAGAAGCCCAACAAATCAATACAGTATCATTTATAATATATACTCAGAATACATCAGAAAAGGCAGTTTGAACCAAGAGCATAACTCACTGCGTTTCCTTGGGTCATTTAGACTACAAATGCTTTTGGGTAGGGATTGTACCTTACTACTTCTAACAGCTGGTTTTATGAGGCATCAAGCTTGTTGGATGTCTCTTAGTGCTACCATATGCAAATAAAAATACAGCTATATTAATAAATGAAGACTCACAAAAAACCCCAAACCGGTTTCAGACTAAAAGTTCTTAAAAGGTTTTCCTCTTTTTCTTAAGAAGTAACTTTTATTTATATACAGGAAATAATTCAAGTCCAACAGTAACACTTACCCAGACATATGATGATATGACATAAAGTATTTTTAAGTAAGAGATAATAGATCTCTTCAACCACTAGCTTGTAGGAAGGGCAAAATATCTTGTTTTATTAGCACTTAATAATACAATAATAATTGAATAATAATTGTATTATTAAGTTGATAGAACTTAATTTCACAGCTATATCATATGTATCACCTAATTACAATTAAATATCATTTACCTTTCCATTCATCTGTATACATTGCTTACTATTATTTCCTAGCAGTTTTTACTACAAAATTTGCAAATATGCAATAGTTGAACTTTGCAAAAAGATGCATTTATGTTAGCAGCTGAATACTGAATTATCGGCAACATGTTACATACACCATTGGTTATCTTTAGGTTGGTATTCTTAAAATACTAATCAACACCGACTACAAGGGGCTAATGTGGACTACAAAACCAACACAAACAAGACCAGAACCTGATTTCGCAATTTCATCTAAGCCTATGCCAGTTTATTTTAATCGTTATTTTTTGGTAGATCTGAAGTTTGTCAAGTATTTCCATTTGCAGCTTGGTTAGTCAAGTACTTGGTTAGTCAAAATTAAGGTACCGGTGCTTTCATGTAGGTTATACATCTATACAATTTCACTTTTTTTGTGCTATCAAAGTGTGTTGATTGCATAGCAGTCATCTACTGTGGGAATTTAATTAGTTGCCACTACTTCTCGGTCCTGTGAGATTTTGTATCGCAGACTTCAAAGAGTACAGTAACTATGAAACAAAGATTCCACCATCTCACTGCGTTTTAGGACATTTCTCAAGAGTCTTGCTCACTTTGGTTTCTCTTTCTTCCCTCTTTTTGACAGACTAGTTTTGAGCTCCATCCCACTTCTCCATCTCCAGTTCCGCGGTTCCTGCGCCCTTCCTCTGCATTCTCTCTTCCTCCATGTTTGGGTTTCTTCCTTTTTTTTTTTGACCCGCTCATCTCACTGCTTTGAAAAAAAAACTCTACAAAAGCGAGGTAACTGCTCGTCTGTCCGAAAGCAGCGCTCTCCCATCAGAGCCGTTCTCCCGTTACAGCCGGCCCCCGCGCCGCTCCCCGGCCACCAAGGCAGAACTACCCAGCCGCGGGGGGGTGGCCCGTGCTCCGCACGAAACGAGCAAAACCCCGCGTTCACCACGCTCTGTAACTACACCGGCGGCCTGTCGCCCTTGGAAGGAGCGGCAACTCAGCCTTCCTCCTGCCTGCCCGCCACCAAGGCACCCGGCGCCCCCGCGGCCGGCTCTGGGCAGGACCCCACGCCCGCCTGCGCCCGGCGGGGCCCAGCCCCGCGAAGGCGAGCCCCGCACCGGCGGCGCCGAGCAGTTAAAGAGTTCTCAAGCCAGAACTGAGGTAAAGCCGCGTCCCGCCAGCCCCGAGGGGCACCGGCACCTCAGGCCTTTAACCGCCGAAACCTTTCGGCTCCGTGTCTGGACATGGGCTGGGGCGGGGCGGGGGGACGCCCCC
>VZSC01015640.1:8215-23155 GCA_013398225.1 Steatornis caripensis
GTGGCCCCGTGACCACGCACAGATCTCCAGCTCCTCCTGTTTATTCCCCATACTGCGTGCATTGGTGTACAGACACTTCAGGGAGGTAGTCGAGCACGCAGGTTTCCCTGGAGGGGCGCACAAGGATCCAATGTCTTCATACCCATCCTTGAGGTGGTTGAACTCCTGCTTCTCATTTTGGGAGGCAGGCGAGAAACCTTTGTTGCTGCCTTGATTGTCCTTGCTTATTCCCCCGTCAGTTGCAATGGCATGAGTATTGCCATTGTGGACCCCACCATGCAAACAATTTCAGTTAAATTACTCAATACTACAGTAGCACATGGAAACTTCAGATGAATTAAGTATAATGGGATTTTATAAGGTCTCTGTCCAGTGAATATTTTCCTCACTATGAGAATAGATAGAATTATTCTTCATTTATGTGTAAGAATACTGAGTTGTAGAGATGTTAAAAGACCTGTCTTAGCTCAGTATGTGTGACCTACGCAGGAGGATTCAGTCATGTAATTTAAGATTATCTACCTTTTCACAAAGTGGACAGAGAAAGCATATTTGTGCAGTATAGAGACAAGAAAAAAGGAGGATGTAGGCTGGACTGTGCCTATGGACTAAACTGTAGCTCAGCTGAGTGAAGCTTGCTTATAGATTTCTAACTATTTCAATCATCAAACTTGGTTTTAGGAAGGCATTTTCTCTAAGCTAAATGTCTTACATTACTGTTTCATCTTTAGTTTTCATATGTAAGATCAAAAATCATCTAGGAATTTCCCGAAATAAAATTGCCTGTGTTGGAATTTGGGAATGACATTGATAACATTAGTTAACAAGTGGTAAAAGATTGCCCCTTCTCCGTAATGTCATGACAATGTAGTCATGGTGTTTGATCTTTTATTATCTATCTGAAATTCTTAAAAGGGTTCTGGATAATGTTTTTTTTTTGCATGCAATGCATAGTTGCATATGAAATACATGTCACATAGACTGTTTTGTATTAACTCAGTATTACAACCATGGGAAACAGAACAGTCTGACCTTGGTTGTCTCATAGAGAATTCTATTCCTGATTTGATCTGTGTCTTATTTAAGTTAATTCAGCTGTTCCCCACATGTATTTATTTATTTTAAATCATCAAAGCTATGCTTCTTCATTTCCATTTTGTAACATATTGTTCTATAAAAATAGTGTAACGTTAATGGTATACACACCACAACAGAAGTGGAGAGACCAGTGTATCATCAAGGGTTTCCAATGTAAGAACTGGCACCGTTTAATACAAAGGTGAGCCTGAGTGTGGTGCTTCCCAGAGTCCCTGTGACATTTTTGAAGAGAAATATGACAGTGTTAGTATATGGGACTGTTCAAACTAAGAATGCATGGAGGAATAAAGAGACAAGTTTTTATCACTCTTGGAGTTCAGAACACTGTATGCAGCATCAGCTTATTATGAGCCAGCAGGTGTCTTTGCACGCTGACTGTCAGTAGTATTTTTAGCAAATTTTCTTTTCAGATGATTCTTTGAAGAAACTACTGTGGAGAAGATAAGAATACAATTTATCTTATTTCTGTAAGCTCTCTGTTTTCCTACTCTTTCTGGAATCCACAGTTATTTCTTGCTTAATTCTTGAAATAGCTTCCACAAAGAATTTGTCAAGACCCATTCATCAAGAGCCATCAAGTATTAGAAGTCCAGCAAGGTATATCTGAAACTTGTAGTAAAATCATAGTGAGGCATAGCAGGCCTCATGGGTCAGAAAATAGCACAGTTTTGTTGATGAAGACAGTGGGAGAGTCCAAGTGAGAAAACTGATAGAACTTCTGATATAAGAAAGACTCATAATGTTCAAATAATGCAACAGCTGTCCATTTTTTCTGTTTTTGTTTTCCTTCTGAATTTCAATTTTGCCCAACTGAACACTTGAAACTGGTTTCCATATGTCTGCTCTTAGAACTTACTTTTGCAAATGTGCTTCTGGTAGATATGTGTATCTTTCAGGCAAGAATGACTTCTACAGTTATACTGCAGACACTGAACAGAAATTGTTTAGGCATTTGTGCATCACAGATTTGAAAAGTACATATGAAGAACAGAATGAGATAAAATTAGGGCTATTTTGGGTACTGATCTTGAATCTTGCTTTACAATGCAGTATTAGCTAGTCTGGTATTTCACTGCTAAACTACCTCTGCTCTTAAACAGACATTATCGAGAGCTCTGAATTTATGTTCCGTTTAAATACACTGAAATACAATCAAATTCATTTAATAGGTTAAGTCATGAGAACACTCAAATGTACATAATGTTCCTTAAGCAGCAGTGATAAAATGAGTCAAATCACCTCAGCATTTCTCAGATACAATCATCCCTCCGAAGCTATAGAGATTCTATGAGGGTTCCTTTCCTGAGGGGAGAAGTCAAGAGATTTTTCAAATAATAACAAATGAAGCCATGAAAGTTCAAGATGTTGCAACATATTTCACCACCAAAGGATGCCATGCTTTGGGATCAGTTGTCAACTTCTTGATCTGAACTTTGCTTACAATCTGAAAGCATGGGATTGCCACAAGATTAACGCCTCCTCCCCTAAACAACAATCAAATTTATGAATTTTCCAAGATAAAGAATACATATTAAGCAAATGTGGGCTCAGTTATATCAGAAGAATTTCCTTGTGGTGAAGTCTATTCAATTGTGGAGTAGCTTCTCAAGGGAAATTGTGGAATCTTAGTAGCTGGTGATAGCTTAAGCTGCGAGAAAGGAAACTTTCACTGGTTAATAAAGCTGCAAAATGAGTTTAAACATTGGTTTTGGACTCTAATTTATACATAGTAAACAGGGAGAGATTCTGTGTCCTACTGCTGTGACAAATTGCCTTGTAATCTCCAAAATTCATTGGGCAAAAAGTGAGTAAACTGGGCAAACAACAGTAAAGGCAGATGTTAACATTTTATAGTGCATGTTGTTTAGCATAAATATTTCATATTGGATAGCTACAGACAGACACAAAAATGAAAGTTTATTTTAGGTAAAACACTGAGGGTGCAAAATCTCCTGAAGCAGAACAATAATAATGATTTTTAACTGACAATCCTACTTCTTTTAACAAAATATTCAGTGTTTTTCTCCTTCTCCCCCTTTCCCCCTCCTTTATATTCCCTGGATATTTAATGCCTTACACAGTGACCTGGTGAGCATATGTTCTTGGTTAGTGACCATTGTTTATGAAATTGTTACAGGTTTCAGATTTCTATGTGGCAAGTAGAACACCCAGGCCCCCGGCTGGTAGCAATTGAAGCCATTCAGAGGTATGTAAACATTAGAGTGAGGAATTTATGAGTCTACAGTTCAGCTGTATGGAACATTTCTCAACTTTGAATTTTTTTCTTTTTCTCTTTTGTGTGTGTGAATAGATTGCTTGACTTCAGACACAGCTGAGCAGTACCTGTGTGTAGGTAGAAAGGAACAACACCTGGAAATAATAACTGCTTAGCCATTAGTCTAAAGCCTATAGTAAGGGCTAAAGGAATATTCAAGTTTAAACTAAGAAAGTTCTTCTAAATGAATCACTTAAACGATCTCTACCTAAACAAATAACTAGGATAAAATGTGGAAGGAGATATAATTAGGGGACTGCAGTAGAGTATTCCAGTTACTGACTGGATGTGTGAAAAGGAAAGAAAATGAAGATTTCCTCATGAGTGAAAAATTCTTTGGAAATTAAGGCTGGCAATTGGAATTACGTTAACAATTTTAAAATTACACACACAGGAAATGTCCTTCCTTCGCTATGTAGTGTATCCTCTAGTGTTGCAGCAGCATGTGGGGATTTTTCCCATGACAATAAGGTCATTGTGATTCATTTCTGAAAACTGTCTGGATGGTGGGGAAAAACACACATGATCAAAGTCCCTTTCAGCCTCCCTTATCACTTCCCCCTCCCTGAATGTACTGTATATTTTAAGCTTATCTAACTGTCTTAATGAGAATGAAAATAGGACTAGCTTTTGTAAGCATGTATAAGTCTGACCTAGTGAATAGACGTTTTGTTATCATCATAGAGAGAAAAATAATTCTTAAAGCTACACATGTATAAACCAATGGTGACTGCAGAAAATGATGTAGTCAGCTTCATCATTTTATTCCTTGGTGATGATAAGAAGATACAAATTATCAAAGCAATCAATCACTGATTTCAGTGAGTTTAGTCTCAGTATTAAAAGTGTGCAGCAGAAGTTTGAGTCATGTGTTTGGATCCTTAGAATTTAGTTATACCATTTAGACATAGCTCTGGGTTAAAGAAGGTATTTATTGCATCTATAGGAAGATTTCAACAGAGTTTTAATTGGAAAGCTCTTATATGCGATTTTACTTAGTGTGTTTATTGTTGTCATTATTTACATTCTAAACTTTCCCATAGACCAAATCCTTTTCTGATCTTCTAACTGTTTTCTGAAATATATACTGTGAAATGGAGAGAGAAAAACTATTGCCTATACTTAATACATATTTCTCAAGGGCATTGAATAGCAGGTCCAAGATGTTGTCATATGTTGCACGTGCAATGCGTATGAAAAATTCAAAACGTGGGGTTATTTCCCAGGGCAGACCAATGGCTAATATGCATAATGAAACTTCACAGTGGAAACAATTATATTAATGCACAAAAAGGACATAAATAATAAGAGCAGCATTAGCTTTAGTGTAAAAGTTGATCCAAAGTTTTAAATTTTAAATTCTGAAGAAGAAAAAAAATAAAGATTTTCATCAAAACATAATTTGTTCTTAGAGCAACATTTTAGGAGAGTTTAAAAACAGTCCCAAATAATTTGCAGGTGCTCGTTGGGCAATATGTTATTTAGAATTCAAACCACCAGTATGTTGCTTATGAGGATTTATTCTGGCCATATTTCAAACTGAGACTGAAAATAAAAAGCAAAGAAGAAAACACACATACGCTCAGAGAAGATTTGCAATTCTGAAGGAAAATGTTAAACATCCACTTCCATGTGTGATGATAGTTGACAATATCCATAAAATGTCTGTTTTCCAGTAGTAGGTCAGCTGGAAATTTGCACTGTGACAGTAGAGATTAATCTGATGCTGAATTTGCAAAACTGAGTAAATGTCTCTGCTCATTCCTAATGCAGGTTTTTGCAGAGTTTTGTTGAGGTGTTTGTATTTGCTGCTGTGACATTTTCTCAGCAGAAAGACTTAGACAGTGTCACCCTCCATTAATTAAATCCACTACAGACCTGTCTAACTACGGAAATGATATGGTGAAAGGTCTATCTACGTGTTTCCATTCCATCTAAGACTGCATCATGGTAATTTACTCTAGGCTAAAACTTGGGATGGGATTTAAGATGCAGTTTTCTTTTTCACAGAATCACAGAATCACAGAATCACGGAATGGTAGCGGTTGGAAGGGACCTCTGGAGATCATCTTGTCCAACTCCCCTGCTAAAGCAGGTGTGCCTAGACCAGGGTGCACAGGAACAGGTCCAGGTGGGTTTTGAATAACGCCAGAGAAGAAGACTCCACAACCTCTCTGGGCAGCCTGTGCCAGTGCTCTGTTACTCTTACAGTAAAGAAGTTCTTCATCAAGTTTTGAAGAGCGTTTAGTTTCTGTTGACACTTTTCCTTCTTCTTTCTTTCCCTTCAAAAAAACTCCAAACCCCAATAAAACAACGCCAAACCCAAAATCACAGAACTAAAAAGTAAAGACTCCAGATGTTGAGGGGGGTAGTTTACACAAAAAAAAAAAAATTGTTTTTTTTTTATTTTTCTATTGTTTTTTGTCTTTGGGAAATTTTAGAGGCATATGAGCTACATGGATTCAATTCTGCTTATATTCTAACTTTCATACTAACCATAACATTAACAAGAGAGATGCCTGTGCAAGGTAACTTGAGAAAAAGACACAACTTAACTTAGCTCAGTATATAGCAGTATTAGATGTAGAATTAAGGCAATGCTTCCCAACCTGTGGCTGGAGGTTGATTTGAAATGTCTATGTTTTAGCCCCTAAATGTGGACAAGAAAGGCACAAATTAATCCTCCGTTCTCTAGTCCTTTCTTAAGAACTGTTAACATACTGTTAGTGTCTTCTGGTCCTGAACACATAATGAAAGTATTCTAAGTATCACTGACTGCTTATTCTTTTGAAACTCTTTTGTTACTTTATTTTGACTTAATCTCCTATTTATCCATGTGTAGACTGAGAAGCATGTAAAACACAACATGCAAAAATAATTTGCTTTGGCTTCTGGTCTGCAAAAGACCTCTTCAATCTCTTGGACTCTACATCTGTGAAAATAATTCTGGTTCGTCCAAGTACAATGGAATTTTACAACAAATGCAAGAGGTCACTGTATCAGTAGCCTCAACAGCAATTCAACATGGAAAAAGTTTCATTCTACTTAGTTTATTATATGGCCTGCCTTACTGTAGTGTACAGAACAAATCCATAAATGTATTAAGGAAAATGAATAATAATGTTTGTAAAACAAGTATTTATCAGGCAGGTATTATCAATATTTCTGAAAAAGAACTCTGTAAAAACATTCCATGCAATTTAGAAATAAACGCTGCAATACACTTATTTGTATTTGCTTGTTCTGGAGAAGGAGGAAGTCCTATGTTATTCATAGGATGATGAAAGGAGGATAATCAAAGTATGCCAAAAGAATGGCTCTGATTCATAAGTTCCTATTTATTTAAATAGCAATATTATTAATTGGAAAATCATTAATTCATTCACTTAACAGAAGATTTTTCTGTTGCTCAGGAAAACTTTATCCTGAGTCAAGCAGTCTTTGCTTTGCCTGTGTTGATGTGTTAGATTGTAGGTTCTTCTGTGACATGTGTAACCGAGGAAAAATTATATTGATAAGCTATTTAATTTTTATGTTTTGCATTTCCTCCAAACTAAGCCTAACAGTACATCATAATTAAATAATCTACTTGATATTGCATATCCCTGAAAAGTGTGAATGATCTTTATCTCTATTAAATAAGAAGTTATGTAATTATCCACATTTCCAAATGAAATTCAGAATTGAAGTAACATTTCTTTGTAACTGTAGACTGATGCATGCTTACGTGCATCTTTGTAAGTCCCCAAGGTATAATTATCATGTTTGTTTCCCGTCTTTATGAATAGCCAAGAGAATAAAGTACTATTAACTTTCCTCTTCTCAAGAACTTTAATCTAATGAACCAGATAAGTACCTGAGCTAGAGTGCTATTTATTGGGCATATCCTTTCTCTCTGAGGGTGCTCCTCAGCTCCTGAGGCCAAACCAAAAGATCCTTATTGAGGTTTCATTTGCCCTTTATGCAGACACAACTTTCATTTATTTTAATGGGAATTTTACTTAATATGATTCATGGACATTTATGTGATGCAGAGGAGCAGATTGCAGAGGAGGTGTTAGTAAAAGTCTTTAAAGCTGCCAAGAGCCTAAAAGATACTGATGGTATCTCAGGGAGAGCTTTTGTACAGGAGTAATTTTATTTAGAGTGTTCTGTGTGTATGTGAGTGCGTTAACTCTCTCTGTCCAGTACATACACATGAGAAAGTCCTCAATATGGTCTGTATTTTGCTCCCATCTGCAGTGGTGTATGTATCACTGTTCCTGCTTTGTGTTTTTGCTCTTGATAGAAAATAGTGATAGAAAGTGATAGAAGATAGAAAAAGTGATGCTGTTGTCAGATGATTCAAAATGCCTCACCACAGCAGTATCCTCTGTGCTGGACTATACGATTAGTGTGTCAGCTTTACAAGGTGTGTGTGCAGTCCCATAACTCTGACCATGCACTCAGTTTAATATTCAGTGGTAAGTAATATTCAAAGCTATTCAACTATTACAATCCTTCTGGCTCTGAAGCACTAATTATAAAGTCAAATAGAAGGACAAACATATTCCTATGACAAACCATGGTATTGAAAATGCAGTATAGCTCCAGAAAGGTACAATTAACAAACTGTTATTAATTTCTTCTGAAAAGAAGACAGATAAATCTACAATGGCTTTCTAAGTTACAGAATGACCTATTGAAGGTCTAACATATTCTGTTAAGTCTTCAAAAGGAATGAATATTGTGTATGCTGGTGTACTATCCATGTTTCCAGGTACTCGCTCTTTACGATATCCATTTGAACCCTTGGGAAATTTATGCTTTTGACAGTCAACTTACAGACCAATCAGAGCCTCTGTCTAACAAAATGTATTTATTTTTAATTAAATCTTCCTTGAAAACAGAACTTCCATCTCCGAATCCTCACCCAAAGATGAACAAAAAATCCATCCCTCAACAAAACATGGAGAGAGAAACAAGATTGTTCTTTTCCTCTCCCCTAATTATCTCCTTTTTTTCCCCTTAACACTTAGCCTGAAAGAATGGAAATTCATTGTTTTTTTTCCATCCAAACCTTGGTATGATAGTGAAGAAAATTATCAAAGTAGTGAAAGTGGTACAGCTTTTTATTAAGAGTATTTGTCGTAAATTAAAAGGAAAATGGGAATGCTGAAGAATGCTTAAAGGTAATTTCTGGAATCATTATTGTTTTGGTCAATGGTAAACTAAATAAAGCCACACTGTTCTTTCTGGTACAGAAGACAAGTTTCATGATCTTTTCCCATATCTAATATATATGGTTCTGTGATGTTAGGCTGCATATAGTTCTTGGACATGAATACACACATGCACAGTTTGCCACCCAGTTTTCTTGGTCTACCAGGAGAGTAGAAGACAAAGAAGCTGTAAAATATGGATGAAATCTTGTCCTTAACTTCAAACGTCTCACTTTTTGCCATCTTGTGTCCTAAACTTCAGAATCTTTTAAATTTATTGTTTTGATTTGTATCCCAAATGATAGATAGCCAGAGCTGCACTTCTAAACATGACTGCAATCTTATAATGGAGTTCTGGTGACGATGCCAAGCCCTGCAGGCTTCACTTTCAAAGCTGAGAGAAGTTTACTGCTCTCCAGTGTAAACTTCAGGTTTAAGTATATATGTTATTGCAACAGATGAGGGAAAAGTTTCAAAGGAGGGAGAAACTCAACACTCCAATTTCTTTTGCCTTCTGCCACACAGCTTCTCAAAGAGACTATTCTATAATCAAACTCTACAGAAGAATAGAATTGCATTGCAAAGAGAATATATCTGAACATCAATTCTTCTGTGACATAAAACCAATGCATTTCAATACTTTTAGCATATGATATTACTGAATCAAAAATTCTGAAACTTTATTTTTAAGTTGTCTTCACTATGTATTAAATGACATTGGGTATAAAATCAGAGATTTGGCATGTATTATAGAAGTTACTGAAAACCTCAATACATTGTTTCAATTACATTCAGTAAGCATGAAGGTATTACATGTTCAAAATGTGGTGCAATTGCAGAATTACGTCAAAGGCCGAATGTTTTGACTCATCTGCCATTTCATAGGTAATGCCAGACTTCATAACATTTTGAACTACGTAGAAATAACAGTCCATGCTGACAGGAATTTTTAAAGTTCCTGAAGTATTCTACAACTTTATAAACTGATTTTCAACTTGCACAGTTGGGAAAATTAAAAACTTCTAGGTAATAACTCATTAAAAATTAAGTAAGTAATTCAATAAATTGTTTTTGTGTAGATATTTTTCAGCCTCTGTACAAACACAGCCATATCTAGAATCATAAGCAAATGCCAATAAAGTGCTATGTATTTGTTTTTCAATTGTCATGTCAGAGAAGACTCTTAATGACAACAGAGCAGAATATATGATGGAAATCCTCACAAATTGAATAAAACTTTAAAACAAAATTATTCAGTAGACTTGGAAAATAATTTATTTCAATTTCAAAAACAGGAATTTGTTCTACAAAATCAGAAATGTGCACTAAACATTGCAGACTTTTTCATCACATGTAGAAAATTGCATCACTACACTGGTGTCTGGTCAGAATCTGATTAACTGCTGATTTATTTATTTGCTCACTTTGAACAGTTCGAAATTCTCATACTAGTACTAAAGAAACAATCTTCATTTTTTAGCATAGCAAACTAGAACATGATATTTGTGACCAAATAGAATGTGTGATTCCCATGAAGTTCAAAATAATCTAATTTTGACTGGGTACTATTAAATCATAATTTATGTTTTATAGTAGAAAAAATTCAAAAGACTACAAGATCTGGCACAGGCATATAGATCAGGATCTGGTACATGGATATAGATGAGCTGAACATTACAGAGTTATCAAGTAAGACTAAACAGCTCAATAGAAGAAAAACTACCAAACAAAGCAAGCAAAAATAAACTCTTCCTTTATTCCCCTCACTGAAAACTTTGTGAATATTATCTGCTTCCTTGTGGCCAGGAAAGGAAAACAACTAATATTTGAGAGAAATAAAGGTTACAAATGTTGATGCTAATTATTTCTATAAAGAGGAAATTGTAAAACAATAGACGTTTCCTCTATTGATATTTCTATATTGTACTTGCAAAGATCCATGTGTGAGTGTTGGTCTGGATGTGTGTGAATGTATGCTCACATAGGAACTTTTCTTTTTCAGAGTTTCTGTTCCACATTTGTCATCACTAACTGTGTTCTCAGTGCATTTTTATTTTGTCATTCTGTAAACACGTACTTACTTGTCAGCTTGGATAGCAGATCCAAGCAAACTAGGGGCAGTTTACATCAACATTCTAACTACAAATCTTTTATAAAGAAAAGTGAGAGCAGATTCACATCTTTTAAGAACAACCTTTCATGTTGCCATAGGGATATCACACTGAAATGCAAGTCAGTAAATACCTGTGATTTGTAAGACATTAGTAATTACCTGAAAATTATATGTAAATGCTCTAATTTAGTTATTCTTGTCTTCATATTCATGCCCAAAGAAAGAATAAATTGTTATGCAATTTACTTTAATGGTGAAGGAATTGGGGCGAGGTGAGGGAGGGAAAACTTATTTTCCTCCAAGTTCTTTTAGTATCTATGGATATAAAGATATTTATCTGTTTGACAGAGGAATTCCTTGAGTTTGAGTTATAGGTCAATATATTAAGTGGAGTTTGGATTTTAGTCCCTATAATTTAAAAGACACTTTACAGTGTTTTAAAAGTTGACGTCACATAGAACAATCCACATTTCCAGAAGTTCCAAGAATTTTTTGATGGAAGGTTTTGCTTGCATATGCTATGTGCTTTCATGTGAATATATGAAGTGTTTTCATGTCAATATGTCTTTCTTTCAATGATAGATAGCCAGGACTAAAGAGTTAAAACTTTGAAAAATTGGTATGTGCAATGAACACTAGCTTTAAGAAAACAAAACAAGAAAAGCCAAGCACACCCTTTTGAGAAAGAATTTGTTTTATTTGTAAACAATATTTTTACCTAAAAAGAAAGGATGAGAGTGTCTTTTGTTCAAAAGAGACAAATCAGTGGAATTACTCTGATCAGTAGTCAACCGTTACAGAAAAAGTAACAGATTATGACATAAAAGGCCTCTCCTTAATCCTATTTTCTCTAAGAATACAGTAGTTTCTTTACATCTACCCTTGTTGTCTTCAAATCGCCTATATGAACATTAAAAAACTGTTGTCTTTTTGTCTTTA
The DNA here is from genome assembly GCA_013398225.1 of Steatornis caripensis. Lineage (NCBI taxonomy): Eukaryota > Metazoa > Chordata > Aves > Caprimulgiformes > Steatornithidae > Steatornis > Steatornis caripensis. Next base: position 19,842 of record VZSC01015640.1, read on the forward strand.
TCTACTTCTCTTCTTCTTGCAAGAACCTTAGTAAATGCCTGTGAAGGGCTGTGGTAAAGTTCAGGCATGAGAGTGGGCTTCACCTGGCATTGTAAATTACCTGCATTGGTGTCATGGGTTCAGCTAGGATAGGGTTAATTTTCACAAGAAACTGGGAGGGGACGTAGAAGGATAGCTGACCCAAACTAGCCTCACAGGTATTCGATACCATTGATTTCATGCCCCGTGTATAAACTGGCGTGCCTGGCTAGGCAAGGCACATGCAAAGTTGGGAAGGGCTGGTAGGGGCGCTTTGGTTCCTTTTCCAAGTGGTGAGCAATTGCATTGTGCATCTCTCTTTTGTATTCTCTTTTATTGTTATTATAGTTGTTATTGTTCTCTTCTCTTTCTCTGTGTTGTTCCATTAAACTTCCTTATCTCACCCCACAGCATCTGCTCTTTCTCTTCTGATTCTCCTCCTCATCCCAGCGTGGGGATGGGGCAGTGAGCAAGCGGCCATGTTGTCCTTTGCTGCTGGCTGGGCTCAAACCACAACAATTGGTTTTGAGCACATAGCTCAGTAATATTTTGCCAATGGTCATGTTTAAAACCTGTCGTCTTCAGCTTATAATTCAGAGTTTTCTTTTCACTATTCTAACCTCTTCATTGTCGACTAAGAAATCATTGTCACCATTGTTACATCATTCTCATTTGGATAAAAAAGAATAAAGCAAGTGTACATAGATTAGCTAAAGAAATGGAAGGTTGGTTCTAGCAAATACAGGAAGCCTATGTAGCCCCTATATAACACTTCCAATGGAGTGCTGGAGCTGGCCATATTTCAAATGATTCAGTTTTTAAAATAAACCCTGAATTTAAAAAAAAGTCAAGAATTTACTGTATAGCACTAACGTAATGGTATTTCTAAAAGAATAAAGGATTATTTTATTATTGAAAAGTTCAAAGAGCAAACCATTCAAATGGAAATTATTGATATTTCTAGTCTTATCTAGTATGATAGTGAAGGAGGCAACAGCATACTTGTAAAAGAAAGCTTTGTCAGAGTTCAGCACGACTGCAGGGATTTTATCTACTCTGACATCTTTTTGACAATTTTGTTAATTTGACAGCTGCCTTTATTGTTAACAAAGGAGACAGTCTAGCCTCTGTAAGTTAAAGCTGTATCTTGGCTGCAAGCTGAACAGAATTTGATCTCACCATAATTACATTAGAATGACAAACCTGAACTTTTGTAATCTGCTGACACGCCCTGTAAATTTATCTATTTCAATGGCTACTGAAGACTGTTTTTCAAAATATAAATTGATAAAATAAATGACAAGCAGATCATATTTCCTTTCCTTGATAAAATTAGTAGCCTTAAATTACATGGCTTTGGGTATATTAGGCTTCGTGTTTGGATTTTATGTTTCTTCACCCCAGATATTGGTCAGGAGGTGATCAGATTTATCACAATTTTTGATTAAACAGCAATACGCAGCATGATACAAGATTAGCAACTTAGTATCTCAGCATAAGGATGTTGGTATTGTGAACAACAACAAGGGACTAGGTCATTTTGTACTGATTTTATTTTCCAACTGTATGCCCATGCAAAAAAAAAGAAAGGAAAATTAAGATAAAAAAACCCCTATACTTTATCATATATTAGGATGATTCTCACACAAAGACAACAGGGAACCCAACAGGCCTACTGTGGATATGAATGCAAGATAATTTCTCGTTTATGTAAAGACTTTAGCACTCCGAATAAATGCTTGTAACAAAATCATGGTAGAAATTACTGTTTAATGATTACAGCAACTGTATACCCAGGCATCATCAAATCTTCTGTAAATTTGGTTCAGATGGAATTGAAAGATTTTGGAAATTTCTGTGATTCCTGGACTACTGTCAAACTAATTAAAGCTAGTTTTCTGTGTGAGTTGCCAGGATTCTGAAAGCCTGAACAAAGGTCTATCATTTCCTCGGTAAATGTACATTAAAACCGTATTTCCTGGAAGTGTCAATCTAACTTGCAAACACAAGGCAAAATATAGCCTTATAGTATTTTCTGAGAAATCTCAAATAGAAAAAAGGAAATTAGTAGTCAAGGAGCCTGAAAATGTTTAGAGGTTTGATTTGGAACAGCATTTGAATCTGGAAGCTATTTTAGAAGGCTAGAATTATAAAAGTAGGATGTGGAAAATCTATTCAGTAATTCAGTTTCCTTTTGTTGATGCAAGACTGCTCCCTATGGCTACTTTTTGGGGAGGGGGATGGAGGTGGGTTTAGCCACACTATGTTGAATTTCTTGGTGCTGAAAAACTACACTTGAGTTCCAGATCAGACTTTTATTTTTATAGTATTTCCATATCACTTTGCATCTAGGCTTTCTGAGAAGGTTTCTTGATAGAAGCGAAAAGTGTAGATGAGCAATGAGCACAGAAAAGAAGAGGTAAAAAAAGAAGCCAGCACTTCACAAAGATCCAGGAAATGATCAGTTTGAGATTTTCTGAGTCTATTAAAAGGCTAACACTTTTTGTATTTGATATAGTCTCACAATAAGTAGTCAATAAACTTACTATAAATAATTTCAAATGTCTCCTGTGATACAAAAGTACCATGTTGAATTTGGTTTTGTGCCTTTAAGTAAGGTTCAGATTAGAATCATAGGATGGTTTAGGTTGGAAGAGACCTTAAAGATCATCTAGTTCCAACACCCCTGCCATTGGCAGGCACACCTTCCCTAGACCAGGTCACTCAAAGCCCCATCCAAACTGGTCTTGAACACTTCTAGGGAGGGGACATCCGCAAATTCTCTGGGCAACCCATTCCAGTGTCTCACCACCCTCACAGTAAAGAATTTATTCCTAATATCTAATCTAAATCTATCTTCTTTCAGTTTAAAACTTTTACCCCTTGTCCTATCACTACATGCCCTTGTAAAAAGTCCCTCTCCAGCTCTCTTGTAGGTCCCTGTCAGGTACTGAAAGGCAGCTACAAGATCTCATCAAAGTCCTCAGTTCTCCAGGCTGAACAACCTCAGCTCTCTCAGCCTGTCTCCACGGGGGAGGTGCTCCAGCCCCCTGATCATCTTCATGGCCCTCCTCTGGACTCGCTTCAATAGCTCCGTGTCCTTCCTATGTTGAGGGCCCCAGAGCTGAACACAGTAGTCCAGGTGGGGTCTCACAACAGTGGAGTGGTGGGGGAGAATCACCTCACTCAACCTTCTGGTAACACTTCTTTTGATGCAGCTCAGGATACAGTTGGCCTTCTGGGCTGCAAGCGCACATTGCTGTCTCATGTTGAGCTTCTCATCAACCAACACCCCC
>VZSC01015640.1:23432-66454 GCA_013398225.1 Steatornis caripensis
CCCAAGTCCTTCTCCTCAGGGCTGCTCCCAATCCATTCTCCAGCCAGCCTGCATCTGTGTGTGGAATTGCCCAAGGATGTGCAGGACCTTGCATTTGGCCTTGTTGAACTTCTTGTGGTTCAGATGGGCCCAGTTCTCAAGCCTGTCGAGGTCCCTCTGGATGATATCCTTTCCATCCAGCGTGTTGAATGCACCACACAGCTTGGTGTCATCAGCAAACTTGCTGAGGGTACACTCAATCCCACTGTTCATGTCGTCAACAAAGATGTTAAACAGTGCCAGTCCCCATACCAATCCCTGAGGAACGCCTCTTGTCTCTGGTCTCCACTTGGACATTGAGACGTTGACCGCAACTCTTTGAGTACGACCATCCAGCCAATTCCTTATCCAGTGAGTGATCTATCCATCAAGTCCAGGTGTCTCCAATTTAGAGACAAAGATGTCATGCGTGTCAGTGTCAAATGCTTTGAACAAGTCCAGGTAGATGATAGTTTCTCTTCCCTTGTCCACTAATGCTGTTACCTTGTAGTAGAAGGCCACTCATATAAATTCATAATGTTTTTCCTGTATGTTTTCTCAGATGAGACACTTTGGTATTAATTTAACCTGGTTAATTATGGTGAAAGGAAATTATTTAGAAAGCATATCTCTATTTTGTATTCAATTGTGCTTAGTTACCAATACATCTATGGGCAATAGAAAGAATTGTATTCAATTTTGTAAATTTAGCTTACAGTTCAAATCAGACTCAGAAAACTGATGTGTTAAAGATGGATGCTGTCATAAGTTACAATTATTTCATTGCAAGTGCATCTTCACACTGTAAAGAACTGCATTAATCTATTAATCATTGCAAATTCGCATCATGAGGCATGAAGTCATGAAATCAGGTCAGTTTACACAGGTTTTTGATGGCCTTCAGCAGACTTTCCTCTGTGTTTGTTATAACCTTCAGAACGATGCTGAAGAGTTTCAAAATCAGATGATAAAGTCCAAATAGTCAGAAGTAGAAATGATAAAATGAAGTTTTATATTCTATTGGAAGACCTGGACTAAGAAACTGCCAAAATGTCACTCAGGTAAACTGAGATTACGAGGCATGCAGAGAGTGAGGGGTGAAACATACAAACATAAGATCAATTACAAGAGGATTAACAGCTAGAATAACTTGTCTAAACTAAAAAAAACCCCAAAACTCTGAGAAGATAGCGATACGACTGTCCGTGTGGTTCATTTGTGTAACAGTTATCTGTCAAGGTATTTGCAGAGACCTTATGGCAGAAACCTAGGTCGGTATTGCAAGACTTCACAGAGGAATTTGGAGGTGATCAGGAAAGCGACCACATACACGAATTACAAGCATATATATACATACATATACATATATATACAAGAATATATGACATCCTTCCTATTGGGTCAGACCAGCAGCCCATTCAGCCCAGTGCCCTGTCACCAGCTCCTGGCAGCAGGAGATGCTTAGTGAGAGAACATGATATGTGACTGCTTTCTGCAGTCCAACCTCTGTCAACATCCACAGCTGTTGTTAAATGGTACACCGTTCCTTAGACCTTTTAGTAAATTATCATCTAGTTCATTTTGAACTTACTCATACTGCCTCCGTGTACAATTTCCTAGAGCAGCAAGCTCTGGAAGTTTATTACTTGCTGAAGGACTGTCCTTCATCTGCTTAAAAATTACTTCCTACTCTGAAGAACCCTCAGTTCTAATACTGCAGTTTGGTAAATAACAGCTTCATATTCACTTTCAGGATTTTAACACTACTAAAGTAAATAATAAACTAAATTATGTGATTAGCAATACTTATTCAATAATCTATAATCAACAGTTATGACAACTTAGTTAATGATTTAAAGTTTCCTAACTTAGAACACATGTATACACACACACACTCACACAGATACAGAGGTTAACCTTTGTTTAAAATGTTAAATTTGGTACCCTTCGAAAATCACGCAGAGTTGAGTAATAGTGAGCTACCTGCTGTTTCAGCCTGTGAAAATCCCTTGTGAAAATCTAAACGCAGTGACTTACTCACTTTTTCCTTCTCTGGCGTCTGTCAGTGAAGGATCCAATTACCTCATGGAATCTCGCGAAAACTGCTCTGAGAGGCGTCCCTGCTCAGAGTGGGATACACAGTTACAGCCTGCTGTGGTCCCGGAGACCTCAAAGGGTCTCGCTTTAGAACCATTACTTATAGAATCGCAAGATGATTGACTTTGGTCAATGTTATCATTTCGTGGCCACAATTCTTGTCAGATAATTAGTCTTGGCATCTCTCAGATGTGGGCTGCGACCCATGCAGGAGAAGATTTAGGTACATTTCCTGGGTAACAGGAGTTCCAGAGATGGTCAGGGAGCGCCTAATCACTTCAACTCACTGTATTTGCATTAGGAGTTCCAGGTGCAGTTAGGGAGTGCCTAATTGTCCCAACTCGCTGTGCTCATCCCGGGACAGAGAGGTACCATATTACTTCATATCTTGACTCACTGTACCAACAGGCAGGGTCAGAGAATGCCCAATTATCCCAGCTCTTTGTTCTTATATGGTGATGGATGATCTGAGATTGCAATGCGGCTTGTTAGTAGGGGGAAGCAGGGCCTACACCACAACACCATGTGGTCTCATAGGGAACTGATGAGACTTTTTATGTGCTTGATGTTCTTTTGATGTGCTTAGAGAAAGTTCTGTTATCAGTCTGAGCACACTTTGTCAGGTGCTTTTCAAACTCATTTTGAGTTTTCTTAATTTTCTGCTTATGTATGATCTTGGTATTTTATTGGCTCTGCTGTTCTCCACATTTGGTGTGGTTTTAATTTTTTAGACTCTGACTTTTGCTCTATGATAATATCCTTAGCTTTTTTCTGAGATAGTGAGATAATGAAAGATATTGAGGTCTTTCAGCCATTTTGCTTTATTTTTAATGTGATATTCATTTTACTTGGACTTCTACTGTAATCTGTTTTAGGTAGACTTCAAGAAGCTTTTTGGCTTCTTGGGTTTTTTTTGGGTTTTTTCAGGATTTGCTTTCCCTTTTGTTTTGTAAAGTTTTCTTCCTTTCTGGAAATTGAAGAATCACATTCTGGATTTGTTTGACCTGTTTCCTGCTTTTAAACCTTCTTTTTGCATGATCACTACTACAGATCAAATTTCCTGTGGGTTCTAAGCCTTTTTTTGTTCTAGAAATAAACCACTCATCATATCAAAAAATTTTATTTTCCACCTCATTCACGTACTTTCATCTCATTCAAGCACTTATCAAATTTCTAGATAGGTAATCAGAATCTCTCACACTAAGTACTTTTCCCAAATTTGGAACTTCTTTAGTCTCATTTAGCATTTTCTGATCACTACCATTGTTCTGATAAGGACACAGTTCCATGCTAGTTCTACATTTTTATTAATAACATGAAATTTCCATCCAAAAGGAATAATGGTTTTCCTTTCTTATTGTGACACTTTAATATTGTTTAAGCTTCATATTATCCGTCAGATAGTGCCACTCCTCCTCCATTATGTCCTAGTGTAGCACTCCTACGAATCTGGAAGCCTGGCAACACAGCACCCTATGGCTTATCCTCCTTCCACCAAGTCTCTGGGGTACGTAGTATGCCAGGGTTGTTGTCTTGATTCCAAGCATTGTAATAATTCCTTATCTTATTTTCCATGTTTCCAGTATAGGTAAGGAAGCACTAATAATTTCTGCCCCTATTTCAATCATTAATGTTGCATACTCTATGTGTGAGGTATTACACTTACATTGTTAATTTCCTTCATCTCTTTTGAGGGACACACTTAGCATTAGCTTTGATACCACTTTTGCAGACTGTGTCAGTCCAAAGTAGCTGCTCTTGTGCAACAGCTGGCTTTGTTTTAACTTCTGATTTAAATAATCCTTTAGAGGCTTTTTAGTTTTTCTTTAGCTTTTTACCATTATGAGTAAGGTACAGGTGGTTTCTTTCTGCTCAGGTTCCTGACGTCCACAAAGTTCTACCGTTCCTAACGTGTCTGAAAGCCTACCATTTGTCCAATCCTCCCGCTGACTCCTCCGCATATCAAAACTCTAGACTCCTATCTGTGTTTAGAATTACACATAATTTCAGAGTTCAAGAAGAGCTCTCCAGCTGAAAAATAAACCTTAAAAGAATGAAAACAGTTGAGATTAAAACTGGACAAAGTAAAAGATTGTCATCTTAAGAAAAGTGGAAGTTTCTTGAGGCATTGAACTCTCATAGTGACTTTCAATGCAGTAAGCATGAGTCAGAGAAATATCCGTGACAAGCTGATGTTATACCTAGCACAGCAGACCTAACTAGATTATTATAAACCCAGGAGTTTTAAGAATATCTGGAATGAGAACAATGGTTATATATCTTTTCAATAGACAATTTTTTTTTTTTTTCAGAAAGCATTCCTTTCAAGACCAAATTTACAATCTTTGTTTAGCAGTGCCCTCAATTCCCAAACTACACAATGTAGAAAACATTCCTCTGAAAATGTCAAAAACTGTTCTTCCAAACTCCTGCTTTTTACATTCATCAGTATATTTTTTTTCAGCCCTTAAATTATATAGCTTTATGGAACAAGTTCAAACCATTCACTGTTTCAAAACTCACTTTTGAAAGCAATATTAAGTTAAATTAGTAATTAAGGGTTAAAAAACAACAGATGAAAGCCATAAAAGGTTCTTGTTTATTCTGTGGAAAGATAAAAATTCAGTCAACTTCTCAGTATTGCATGGGTGAAGGCAGGAAGGGGAGAGAAAATGTATTTTTAAACTTGGGAATGATTTTACTTGATTGACATGTAAAGTACAGTTTAAGTTCCAAAGAATTTAATAGGCTACAAGTACAAGTAGGAATTGAATTAATTTCTGTGTTCTGTCATACCTCCAGCAAAAATCGTGTTCCTTCTTACATAAGCAGGAAGCTGAAGAAAGCACTTATCTAAGGAAGTTGGTAAAAAATGGTCAAGCTATTCTATTGTTGTTGTTATTATTATTATTTGTGAGTAGAAAGAGAATTCATCATCATATAGTCCCCATATCAAAGTATACATAGCAGTTGCTATTGAGACAGTCAATATAAATATTACAGGTGTTTACGAGCTCCACCCCCCCCAAATGGGTCAATGTAGTTGCATTTTTTTGAGTTATCATCTGTTGCAAATTTGCAATTTATTTCTTCTCTTTCAAGACAAAAAAAAACCATTTTAGTATACTATGATTTTTTTTTTAATAGGATCACACATTTTGCTATCTATTTTGTGTGTCTAGACTAAACCTTGATCTTCTTCGTATTTAATTCTTTTGAGCCATCTTTGTCCAACTTACCACAGAGGAAATATTACGTTCTTAAGAAGTAAAATAGGTTTTAATTCTAGATGACTTTGTAAGACTATTAGTATGTTCTTTTTAATGACATAGTCAATAGGTCTTTGCCCACAATCAGTTCAGTCCTGTTCAGTAAAGCAATCATCACTGCCTCCCTCAAAAACATTCAAGTAAAATGTTCCATTTAGAACAAAGCCCCATAACACAAAGCAAAATTTTACGAGTCAATACATGCAATTTCTAGTGAAAGTAGTGAATTCTTCATACTTGGACCAGGTGCCATCAGATGAGTTCATCATATCTATCCAAATTGCATGTGTCTGAGATTTATAGGAATGGAGGCCAAGCTTTTGAATTTATTAATATGAAGAAGATCGTATTTTATTTGTATTACAAATGCTTTTCCTGACCTAAGGAAATGGTTTCATGCCATGAACCAAACTGAACTTGAAATCTTATGTGTAGATTCAACTGTTCAGAAAAGGTTTCTGTTGCTTTCAAGACAGCATCACAGTGGAATATATAGCAGATTAAGAGCCAGTACAATCCTATCTAAATAAGAAATATTTAAACTCTCTGGTTTGCTGACTAGGCTTGAGAATGCTGAATAGAATAAGCTTAACAGGCTATAGGGTACCAGCTTCTATGCTAGAAGCTGTAAATGGTGGCCTAGACAAGATCTTCAGTCACTGATACCAACCTTTTATTTTTGTAGGCAGTTTTGGACTGCCTGCCCATATAACGAAAACTGCTATGTTAACTATATCCACTCACTCTTAGACTTTTTTTTAACTTTATTGATTTTTTACTAACTAACTCAGTGTGGACACACCAAAAGTTAGTGTGGTTTTCTTTAGCATTATAAATATGGACTTAGCTTAGGGTGATGCTCATTACACTATGGTGTTGCCATGCTGGACTGTGAAAGAGTCACAACAGTGCTGACAACAGCATTCAATAGCTCTTTAGAACTACTGAGAGCTGGCAGTGTTGAAGAAAGTACTATCTCCTCCAAGTCAGCCAAGTGGGTGAGAAAGAACGCTAACGAGGTATGTACAGTGACACACTGATGCACTTCCCATTCGAGCTTCTAGGAGTTTTCAATCTACTTCCTTGTCAGAAAACAGGGATCCTGAGAAAGTGTAAGTGCTCCCCTGATAATGACCCCAGATTCTGCCGCTCTTGTTCAGGCTGATCAGTATTTTGCCATGAGTAATATAAGTGATTGTTAAGTTACAGTAATTCAGAGCCAACAAACCACAGATTTCAGCTTTTTTACTATTTTTGTCATATTGTATTCACATACCTGGTTTCCACTTCTGACCGGTCACAAGCTGACTGGGACCAATGCACCTGCATGTCACTCAAGTGTAAAGACAGCAAATCAAGTTGCCTGTATTATTATTATTATTAATTTTGTATCTAATCTCAGTCAAAATAACACTCGCCATTGCAGAGACTCTAAAAAGCCCATCACTGAATGCTCTCACGATTCACTATCCTTCAACCAATAAAGGCAAAGATTTGATTTCATGGTGTCCTCATTTCTGCAGGGTGGTGTGTCCAAATTCTTCAATTTGTTTATTCAGATACTGTTTCCCTGGAAACAGCAGCCCACATCCTTCACACAGTTTAATGTTTGTTCTACCAACTGAGAAAAAGAAAATGCAAACAAGCATTATTTAATGATTCGTTAATATTTAAATATATATATATATAATCTCTTGAATAAGTTTTTTTTACTTCCGTCCCACAATCTGCATGTTGAGGAACCATTTAAAAGACAAATACTAAAAAAGTGATACAATCGCAAATCAGGCCAGCTAGGTCTGTTTGCAGAAAATGTATCCAGGTAATCAATGTTGCAAGATTCAAATTTACTGCTGAGATCCTCAAGCAGGTTTAACATTGAGTGAGTCTGTGGGAGTTCAGAGAATATGAGATGAAGAGAAGTTATTCATTATTTTGTTCCTAGAAGAGAAATTTTGTCCCAGATTCATGTTTGTATTTAATTCAACCATTGGACAACATACAGGGAGACCTAGATGTTGTTTTATGTTACAAATTAGGTACAAGTACAAGGAGGGCCAAACTACTCTGCACATTTTATCTTTTATTGTCAAGTAAACATCAACTATGTGTCGAATATTTTAATGTTTCTTTCTTTTTTCTGCACAAGAAAGTTTAAAAAGGACATGAACATTAGAAATAAAAAACTCTGTTAATTAATTCTTCTATGTTTGTATCATGGTAAGAAGATTCAACAGTTTCTTCCTCATCAGCCTGCTAGAGAATAATTTCAATCGGTTTATATGATTTTTTAATTAAATGAACAAGCTCTTACACTTAATCTGTAGCATTTTTATTTGTCTGGTGATATATAAGTAGTGATAGATTTGGCAGTAGGGAGAAAAAAGACATATAAGTTACAGAAGAAAGCACTGAGAACAAATGGAACCCCCGACAGTAGGAAGGTGAATGGGAGATATCTGGAGTCCTTCCAATGGGAAGAAGACAGTGGAAAAAATATGAGGTTATAAGGGGCTCGGAGTTTTAGGTATGGGCTTGTCTTCTCATTCCTTAGGGTCATTCTCCTATGTTTGTTTGGCTTGGGTCATGTCATTCCTCCTTTTATTTTGCTTTCCCTCCCACCCCCCAATTTTATCATTTTTCAAGAAGAAAAAAATCATATATAGCTTCTTTCCCAGAACTGGTTCCCCAGACAACAAAGACCCAATATAAAGGCAGCTGGTCTATAGAAGTCTGAATCCAGATGTGGGAGAGTAATTTTACATCACATGCATAATGTGTCTAGACTAAGCAAACAAAGGGTAGATTGGCTTTACATGTATAAATGTCGCTTGCTCAATAGACATGATTACTTAGTATAATATCAATCTATTTCCTAATATTCATTGAGCTCTTCTCTCATATGTCTTATTCTGCCTACCTTGAATACTTCCTATATCTTTTGAAGTAGAACTATTTTACTTCCTCACCACCAGCAGCCTGGTAAAAAACCACTTACGTCGATCAAAAGATCCTCTGACATATGCTAGAGTTGAAACACAGAAAGACAGCACAAATCCATTCAGAGTGTTTATATAAATCTATTTATTCATCTTGTTCTCAGAATAAAGGCTATCTTTTGTCTTCCCTCTAATACTAGAAAGTGTTAATCCAGCAGCAACCCAGACTCTCAGGATCTGAGCTGTAAATTTTAGAAATTTGGTGACAGTTAAAAAAAGAGGGTTGGAATAAAGATAAAACTATCTCACCCTGGTAATAATGGAATATGGAGCTTTTTATTAGTTATCACAGGTCACTGTTCCACTTTCAGTCCAGGGTAGTAGTGACCCCACACTGTTACTTTCTCACAGCAGTTTAATGATCTGTATAAAATGTGTTGCTAAGCTCACTGTATTTTCCAGTTCCCAAGTATATGAATACACATTTCGATATAATCTGGCACCATTTTGACAAGTCTTACCTGAGAAGCCAAGAAATTAATGTGACATAACTTAACCAAAGAATGTGTCTTGCAGATTAGGGCTGAGGTAAATAGGTGGAGAAGCATGAATTAGGCTACCCTGTATCTATTTTGTTGAGTGATAACTTTGCTCTCTAGTACTCTTGATACCAAATTTCTCACCAACTATAATTTAATTTCAAAGTCATTTCAAGAAATTTCTTTTTTCTTTGTAAGTTATTTCATTTTATTGTTTGGGAAGAGGGAAGACTGGAGGTGGAAGATATTTTTAGTTATCTTTTAAAATAAAAAATTTTTGCCCAGGTAAGCAATCATGCACCCAGATGATATCTAGGTTGTAAGGATGAAAATTAATTAGTAGTCAGAAGGAAAACACTGAATGTTTTGCACCTTCAACCCTCAAAAATGAAAATCCATTCTTAAGTATAGGTGTTGCCAAAAACACTCAAAGAGCAATGCAATTAATAAAGTCCTTAATTGTATAATTGTACATGTGTTAATGATGCCAGTCTAAGATGATTCTCAGATATAGTCAAATTCAGAGCTCTGTGGCTGGAGTATAACTAAATTTTGTTTTAAATGTCGTAGAGATGTAAAGGGCAGTTTTCCAAGCAGTATGTAAAGTAGGCAAAATCTTGCCCATTTGCTGGCTGTGAAGATCCTGTGGTATTTTTTTTTTTACTGGTTTGGAAGTATATGTGTACAATGTTTGATGAAAAAATTCTTGTTAGTACAATTATATCTAGGCTTCTGTTGAGAAATGGCAGAGATGGAGAAAAGTAGCCTAACAGAAGGGCTTTGCCTCTGGTTTTGTGTCCTACTAAATGGGTAGTTCCTACACAGAACTAAAAGGCAAGTCTAACTCCCGTTATTCTGCTCAAGCTCATAAGTGAAAATTTATAATCTTGCCCTAACTATTATACATGTGTGACATCAAAACTGTTCCTGAGTGTACGCGTATACACATGTGCACAGTGTGAATTTAAAATAGCTATAATAGTTACACGACCAAAAAAATCTTGTGTAGGTGTGTGCATGCAAATGTAATTTCTCAGTCACATTTGATAGCAGGTTTATATGCCCAGAAAAAAAAAATAAAAGAGGAAAAATCCCCAAAGCCCTCATTTGTTTACCAAATTTTGTAAAATGCCAAGGTCTTTTAATGAGTACTGCATGCCAGACTGAGACAGAAATGTCAGCTAGCCAGCATAAATGGAAAACAAGTTTATACTATTTCCTCATAGCCCTGCCAAGGTCTGACACTGCAGGAATTCTTTTACATTTTATGAACATTGGCTCCACAATTGTTAGGTGTGACAGTCCTTTAGGTGCATGGTCTAACTTAAATGCAAACATTCCCACTTTTCCTTTTCTGTCTCCTGCCCTTTTTCAGCTCTGCTGTCACATCTGAACAGTCTGAGCAGACACGTGAAAAGTAACATATTAATTCTCTGTCCAGCATTTTGTTTTAGGTTTTGGATTTGTTTGTTTGTTTGTTTGTTTTTGAAAGAGGGAAAAAAAAATATTTTTGTAGAAACATTGCTCGGAAAGAAAAAGACCAAATGAACAAAAGAAAAGAGGAAAAAAACTCCCAGTGCTGCCACTTGTGGCATAATGGTGATTGTCTTTAGGCTGCAGAATTTCTGTCTGAAACTGCCAGTTGGAATTTTCTGAAAAGAAATGAAAGGTGTGGCAAGCCGGCCAGACACATAGGAAAGAGAACCATTGATTTCCCCTTTGGAAACAAAAGAAACAAACAAACAGGAGGGAGACTAATTCAGTATTTTGCTTTTCAAAAGAAAAAAGAGGATACAAACATAATATAGTGATATGGCTGTCACAAATATAATCTCATCAACCTTTTTCAGTAACAGGATCATGAAAAGTACTGGAGCAGGGGAAGAAGGAGAGGGAATAGTAGAAATAAGCAATGCCTTCACTACAAAATATTTTGATCTGTGATCAGTGCCAGTACGTTCTCAAAAGCTTTTTTTTTTCTTTTCTACTGCTTCTGAATACTCAGAAACATTCACGACACCCAGATGGCAAGCACAAACTGCTGAGGTAGCTGGAGAAAAGACCAATGCTAAGCTTACAGGAATGGTGTAGTTTCAGTTTGGTTTCAGATTCTGTCAATCCATCTGTACGAAGCTGAAGGAAATAGTTAAAGCATCTGTTATTAGACTATCTAAATAGCTCAAAGAAAGGCAGTTACAAATAGCATGATAGTGTCCAGCCTAATAATGCAGGTGAAGAGCTAGTCACACTAACCAGACCCTCCAGGTCTGCTAGTAGTTCTTTATACATCGTCTCTTATTTTGCTCCTCCTCTTCATACTTGTTTGCTGTGGCAAAATCATTAAAACATTTTGCATCCAGGCTTTGTAATTTGAAAGCTAATATTCATCCTATTTAAGGGTTTAAAGGTATGTTGTTCAAACATGTAGATTATACTAATGAGTGCATTTCATCAGTCTGTGTATCCAGCAGAAACAATGAACGTTACTACTGATACTCATTCACTTATTTTGATGTAATTTGAAGTGTCTGCCTCTGGCTCCAGGCATTTTTAGAGAAATTAAAATGTGCAATCATGAACATAGATATTCACACAAAATATAGAGACAGTTAAAGCTGTCCAGTTAAAACAAAACTATTTCTGCTGTGGTACTTCCCATCTGAATATTTCAGACACCTATTGCCACATTACCTCCCTAATTTTTCTGGGAAATTAAGAAAAGTGTCCAACTGGCTTCACAAGGCTTTGAATTGGATTCCATATGTGTGTGTAAAAATCATTTTTTATATGTCCTGCAATATAATATAACCATGCTGGGAGAAATCAGACCAAGAGGAGAACTGAAAACAGTAGTTAACAATATACACCATCAAAGTCCCTTAATTTCAAACTAGGTGGTTTTTACTTAAAACATTTCCAGTATTATAGCTACAATTGCATTATGCAGAGATGTTGATTTACACAATTGCGTCCTAAGTTTTAGAACTTTATGTATTAAAACAATGTTACTGTTCAGAAGATGAACAATTATAGCTGTGTGATGCACCTTCCAAAACTAAAATTAACTGTCAATTTTTTCAAAAGCTGCTGTGTTGCAGAACCTGTGTGTAGTGGGGGTGTTGAACAGGGTGCTTTTCTAAGCACAAAGGTCTTAATTGCCTGTTTATTATCATATAAGTGGCATCTCAGATGCCTCAGGATCTGTAAGACATTCATGTGTACTGACTGATAAAAGGAAAACCTACTGGTGATCCAAAGCTTTCCCTGGTGGAAGCCAGGATTTGGACTGGATGCTCCTCACGTTATCTCCACTGGAGCTAAGCAATCGGATGTTCAGAAAGCTGAATCAAGCCCAAAATATGAATGGACAGTTTATTTTGGTTGCACTCACACTAGTAACTTAAAGTGTGACTCAAACTTCTCTCTGGCCTGAGATTCAAAGTGACTCTGCTGAGTTAATACCTGTTTTATTACGCACTCTCCTGTTTCAGAAAAGGGTGAAAACATGAAAGCTGTCTGCTGGGAATGGCTAACATCCAGACTATCTTTAGGACAGAGCTAGCTGCCTTGGGCCAAAACTTCGACAGGGAATAGGCTATTGATTCGTTGGTACAATCAGTTGACTTCCAATGATTGAGTTTACCCTCTGCCTTGCCTCAGTTCACTCACTGAGATGCTGACTATGTGTTCAGGCCACTGTCAGGGCACTGCAAATAGCAGCAGCTTCCTTTAGGCCTCCACAGGGATTCCCCCTCCAAGGAGGCAGGGCAGGGCTTCGCGTTCCAGGTCCATCCCACTGGCCCAGACAGGAGCAGGGCAGTTGGGGAGACTGAGGACAGCCCCAGTCCTAGAGATCAGGCATCTCCTTGGGGATGGGGATGGGCTGAGGCCATGGGCCTATGGATGGGCCTAGTTTGGCAGGTCTGGTCAGGGCAAGGCTGTGGGAGCTGGAGACCAAACCTGCTGTGGTTGCTAGAGAAGGGACTGATGGCCCCGGAGAGCTGACACTGAGTCCTGGGCTGCAGGCAGGGCGGGGAAGCCCTAGGAGAGGTCAGGCACGGACATCCTGGCCTGTCAGGGCACTGACAGAAGCCTCCTTACTACCAGTATCTTTATGGACTCTAACAGAGCTTTGTATAGAGACTAGTGACTTCACAGGAACAGTATCAGCTCTTAGCAGTGGGAGATTGTTCACCAGCTCCTAATAAGGAGGAATAATAAGTTTACCTAAGGCAAATGTGAGTACATGAATTCTTTAGTGTAAATAGGTATGTCAGAGGGTCTCTACAAGGGTATTATACGAGCAGTTAACTGATGGAGAATAAGAAAGCTGAGAATTCAGCTAATCTGACTTCACAGGTGAGGCCTGAGTTCAGAACAAGATCAGCAGAGCCTTTTTAATGTTCCCAAGTTTGCACATAACTCTGCCTTTATACAGTTAGAGTTAATTTGCCTGTCATTGTCAGAGCCAAAAATATTTGATATAGTAATATTAAAATGAACATTCCACCACAGCAGAAAAATTTTCCTTTCAGGGCTAACACTGATAAATTTACTGTGAAATGTACACAGAGTAATGCAAAGTACAGTGTGTTGCCTGGTTTCCAAAGGTCTGGCTAACGGGTAAGTGTGCCCCGTGTTGCTTTTTACTTCCAACATCTAGCTGTACAGAGGCAGAAATTTAAAATTAAAAATAAGCTTTCAGCTGATTCCTTGCATAATTGCTATCTTGTTTTGTTAATACTGTGGCTGAATTATAACTTGCTGAAGCCCTGGAGATTTGCATGCTGGTTTATCAGCCTGAATTTGCATTGACATGCTTTTCAGTCAAACGAGTAACTAAATCCTGTGGCCTTGAGTGAGCCTGGCAGTGTTTGCATAGGAAATCAGAGGGAGATTAGGGAGAATGACTATATGCTGTCTCCATAAATAGATTTAATGATGAAAATTTTGTGCATCTCAAAATACTACTGAATTTCATTTACTGACTGTGGCTGACATATCAGCAATACTTTGAAAAAGCAATACAATAAAAATAGGTGCAAGACAGCCAGACCTCTGTTGCAATACCAGGTAGCCTTCCACTGTGCTTGTCAGAAATAGCCACATCTCACTTGGCTAGAATTCATGCATGAATATGAACAGACTAAAGCAGCCATTTCACCTAAAGTGTTGCTCATCATTTCCCAGTCACACATCGGTGAAATTGGAACTTTACATTATTGTGGAGCAGATTTGTACATAGACTAAACTGAGTTTCCATCAGCTGTGGATTTTTTTAATTACTTTTTTTTCCCCCTTAAAAAGGAACAGTTAATTTTGTAAAGGTTTCATCCTGGTTATCACAAAGGCTGATAATGTCAAAATATCCTGTTAGGTTTTTTCTCCTATTTATTATGAACGATTGGGAAAAACCTTTCAAGCTAAGGATGCATTTATTAATTTCATTATTAATATTCTTTTGAACGAGGCTCGTCATCATCATACAGAAATGGACATATTCCGTATGGTTTCAGTCATATTAGATGCTTTAAAAGAACTCGCAAGAAGCCTCAGAAAGAAGAACTACTGAATTAGCTCCCCTTAAGGTAAGTATCTAGTGACAGTTTTAGTGGTTTTTTTCCCTTATGCTCCAATCCATCAGGTTTTATTTAATACCTAATTTTGCTTAATGTAACTGAGGATATTTTGAAGTCTGAGCATCAGCTAAGTAAGTCATATCCATAAATTTGGAACTCCACAATGAATAGGAGCATTGTCCTCGGAGCCCTTGAGTGCTTTTACAAGAATATTTCTGCTTGAGTATAAGTTTTGATTAAACCAACTCTTCATGTTCCCTGAGCTTCTGAGAGCTTCTCTCACTTGGCAGCAGAGAGTAGGAGCAGATGGGCTTCATTAGACGGCCCAAGCCTTTATCTTTTAATCACCTGCCTCACCCAATCTGAGGGGGGAAAAGGGCAGACATATGAGAAACCTTCTCCTTTCTGCTTCTCTCTCTCCTCAGTTCTCTGCAAGGCATCTGCTAAGACCTCATTCATCACTGTGAAATCTGCGAATGGATAGCTGTGTAATACCCTAAGGTCTTGTCTACTGTGGTGGTGTAGTGCCTAACCTCTCCCCTGTAAAAGGAAAAGCTACACGTACTTTTGTCAACCTGTCAGCAAGCACTTCTCTCTCAATACTGTTTGCTCAACCCTCACTCACCATCCTGATGATGTCAGCTTTCTGAAAAGGTTTCGTTTTGAAGAAAGCCCTAGATGTGGTTCTCATAAGCATGTATTCTTTATTCTATTCCTCAATACACAGCCATAAGTGAATTATATATTTGCGTGCATGTGTGTTTGTGTTAGTGTGTACATATCTGCATGACTCAAAAATTTGAAAAAGTAGTGAATCATCTTGTGTGTCCTTTGGGTATAAAAAAATATCAGTTTTGGCCACTAAACTTAATTTTCTGATCACAGTTTTAAGTGAGTCTGGAATAAAACCACAACCACCTTCTCTGCTTTTGCTTCAATGAAAAGTAGTCTACAGAATCCTCCAGAAATAAGAACTAATACTCTCCTTGGGCTGCTGAAGAGTGGCAAGTAAATTCTTCCCAGAAGGGTCTTCCGATATTCTTCTACTGTTTCCTGCTGAATGCTAATTTAGGATTCTCATACTAACATTACTCAGTTTTCCAGGCAAAAAACACCAAGACCAATGGCTGATTAAAATAGATGTCTGGAAATTCCTTTGATTTGAAGCCAAATATATTACCACTCCCTTACTTTTCAGACAGTTTTTATCCAGACAAGTTTTTGTTTGAGCTAAACATTTTTATTATTATTCTGTCCAAGCCAGCAGTATTCTCATCAGAATCTAGATCAAATGTGAAAGAATCAAATCTTGCAAACTTTCAATACTTACATAAATAATTTTATAAATAAATAACATTTTTATATATATAACATGATCAGTTTCATAAGATCAAACAATAATGTGACTATAACTAGCATTTAAGAATAAATAATTAACCTAAACAGTGATTAAGCATTGCTCAGGTGTTCAATTGTATTAGCTATAAGGATTGTATTCAACTTCCATTGAAGTTACATATAGAGACATGTGTTCTTTCTTTTAAGAGATTTTAAATAAAAAATGATAGAGATATCCAAAATGGAATCCCAAAGGTTTCTTAACTTCATGGAAATATGTGTACTGAAACTGTAAATCAAACTTTCTGTCTGCATTGTAATGACTTGTTCATTAAGTGTCATTAAACTTGGGGAGAAGAGGGTTTAAATTCATTGTGTGAACTCAGATCCACTTTTTTTTCCCTGCAATACTAAGCAGGTCTTTAAGGGAACAAAGCAGTGTGAATGCATGACAAAATTATGTTTAACAGCAAAGGAATACATGCAATGAGTGATTCATACCATGAGAAAGGATACTTGCCTTCAAGATACAGTTTATTCCTCAAGCTACCAGTGAGCCATTTTTTTGTGCTTTGGCTGGCAGGGAAACTCAGCTTCACCATCTCTTTGTAGACGCATTCACAAGATGACATATTTATACCCCACAGGTATTCCTGGTGGTATATATTAATACATAGCAGAGATCCACATTTTTTCATTAAGAACTTCACTAAACTTGGCTGAGAGTTCATAGCCCACAGTGGCTATGTTTCCTTTCTGCTGGCTAAGACGCATAGAACCAAAGTGGAAAGTGAAGAGATGGATGTAAAAAGAAGGCAATTCAACACTTCCATAAAATTAAATTGACCAGAAATTTTATAAGATATAGTAATTAGATTTCTTACATAGCCGTTGAAAAGCATGAAGGAGTTTGATACTAGCTAGGTAAAGCAGTAACACTTTAGACTAAATATCTCTGATTGATAGGCATTTAATTTCTGTTTAATAAGACAGTTATTGAATGTTAAATAAATAATGGAAGATCATTTTAAAAACCAAAAATAATAGTTACGTATGGGTTATTTGATAGATTTTCTGCAAAACAAAATTTCATTAAATATTTTTTAGGCTGTTAGCTTATCATCACCACCTAAGAAACTTAAAGCTTTACATTTAGTAAGACAGGCTTTGCAAATGCAAGCCAATCTATTGCTAGAATTCCTAACAACATTTTTATTGGTACACAAAGTCATGTGTATTAAGCAAAGAATATTTCTCATGAATTTCAATATACTGAAAAGGGAACATATATAGCCTCTGTCTTACACATTATAGTTGTATTTATGCGATAAATTGCACTCCTTATGTTGCTTGGACCACTTTAAAAATCTCTCTGATTCATAGTCTCGTTCGTGGGATTGCTTCTGACATTTCAAACAGCAGAATATATTCAAAACCTCATGGTAAGAATCTCCATTTCTCCTCTTTCGCATCTCATAAAATTTTGGATAAAAATGAATTCATTTGTTTTAAACTCAAACTAATTCTTTACTAGCCCTACCATCCACTTTGAAAAAGTTGGGACAATAGCTAAAGAAAGGTCTCCTCTGAACCAAAGAACTGCCTGGTCAGAGCTGAATGAACTGAATGCAAACTCTTTGTCTCTATAGCTCATCATTTTTCCTGTCCTTGTTGGCTAATTAGTTCATCTAAAGAAGATTCAAAAAATCAAAATGATTAAAGAAGATTCAGTGACTGTACAGACCCAAGTTTATCTGGTGACAATCTAAGAAGTCAGAGCTGTGGATGCAACTGTGTAAGTGTCGTCACAATACAGAAACCTCATCTGTTACAACCCTCTCAGGTGCTTGCATATTGTACTCCAGTTACTTACCTATCCAGAAAATGCAAGGGTAACGTCTCCCAGGTGAAGCAGTGAACTAGAAAAATATTTTCAGGCAAAGCAGAGTCACTGCATATACTTCCCTCATTATCCTCCCTTGGAAGGTACTGAACTTAGAAATCGATCTAAAACTCTTTTACGCGCCTATTGAAAGCAACTCTCATGAGCTCCTAGTCCTATCCTTAGAGCACTTGAGTCTCTGTAAAGATTTTGCTTTTGTAAGAATTGGATATTCAAGATACGGTGCAAGATGAATACTTTGATATAAGCCATGGAGTTTGCTTCTAAGTATCTTCTGCTCTCTGTTCAAATAGCTATCACTGGTCAGCAATATTGATGAAACCATGGTCAGATTGCTGGGAAAAAATTAAAACTGCAGAGTTGAACTGGTGATATAAATATAAATCAGACAAATTTTGTCTATTTTGGGGCTTCCAAACAGTATTTTGAAGGTAGAAGGGGAAAAAATAATCTTTCTTAGCAAATTGAGAAAGGGATTCAAAAAAACTTACCTTTTTCCTACAGCTCCTGCCTGGTTGATAGGCAGCTGGGGGCGAGTAATTTCAATAATTTTGCCTCAGTTTCTCACTCTAAAAAAGACCTGCTGATTGCAGTAATTCTGCAACAATTCTTAATTAGCTAAAGATAGTGAATACCTTTATTTTTTAAAGTTGGTAACTATTTTTCATGTTTCTTTAAGGTTTGTGTTTATTACAATATCTCCAAGAAAGAAATGGAAGGAAAAGAATATCTTGTGCTGAAACTTAGCTTTAAATAATATCCATCTTCACTTGCTCTTCATAGAATGCCTAGGAAATGTGATTTAAGTTTACATGAGCATGAAATCCTTAAGAGACTGTATAGGAAAAGAATAGTGCTAGCTATTTCAGCTTCTAATAGGTAGCACCAATAAAAAGACAAGAAGATGAGCTAAATGATCATCATGCAGAGGAAAGTCAGCGCATGTCACGTACTCTGTGATTTTTCTGTTCTTACTGACAAGCTAAAGACAGCAGTCACCAGTGAGATAATAGCACTGCAGTAGACCTGCATCTTTCTAAACAACTTAGGCAGACAGATGGCCCCATGTTTGTCATTTGTATGAGGCATCAGACCTACACCTACTCAAAATTGTTTTCCTGATAACGTATGGAATGACTGGGGTGCACCCAGACTCTCAACTACTTTCCGGAAGGCCAGATTTTCCCCCTCTGAATCCCACCTGCAAGTTCCTCACTTAACTTTCATTCAGCAGGATGGCTCACGAAGAGTGCTGCACTCTGGATTTGAGCTGTAGTGACAGAATGTAGCTTTTGCTCATACACATCTGCAGGATTGTACGCAAACAGGACTTTCACTGTTTCCATACAGATCTCATCTCTGACAAATAGGTTTTGTACTCTGCTGCTAACCTGACTTCTGTGTTTTTCCAGAGCACTAAGAAATACACAGTGTGGTAAGTGCAAATGAAAACTGGTGCCTATTTCACATCCTCTCCAATTCAAGGCAAGATCAGCAGTGTTGAAAATAACAGTACATATGCTATCATTGTTTGAATTTTCAACAACCTGTGCTTAATCCTACATAACTGGTACCTGCGTAAGACAGAAGCTTGCAAGTATTCTTTATGAGACTAGAAACAAAGAGCTATTGTAAGAAACAGAAAGCAGATAATGCTAATAAGAAAAATCACGTCCACTCTGGGGGAAGCATTAAGAGTGTCCCACATGGAGTAAGACAGATCTCTATTCCTTTTTATCCATGTAACTGATCTGGACATTAGGATTGAGTTTAAGTGGTTACATTTGTTGATGCTGATTGGAGAGCAGCAAACATAGATAGCTACCAGAGATACTCACGAGGTAGAAAAGTGTTTTAGCTCTGGGCTACAGACTGACAAATCGTATTTACTTGTTTCAAACAGTCCTGTTCTGGACTTACTCTGATTTTACTTTGATATTACGGCACTGACTCATTAGAATTTCTTGTAAGTTAGCTTCATCTTTTTCTAATATTGAAAAGAAAGGCTTGTAAGATTAGCATGAATTCACATTTTTGTGGAAGAAAGTAAGAAAGACAAACAGACCTTTAAATCAAAAAATAAACAATCATTTAGTTGATGTCTCAGTGAAGTTAAGGAATACCTTAACTGAGAGTAAGAATCTGGGACTCAAACTGTAATATGCAAAACTGGATGTGCTGCCATGCTTTTATTTCTCCATTTCCCCCATATTTATCCAGTCGCAGTATTAGTAGGTCTCAGGAAAATAATAGTTTAAGAAAGTATGTGGTGCCCCTTGATGAATTACAACAGCTACTAAAAGCTCTGCATATATATATATATATATATATATATATATATATATATATATATATATATATATATATATATATATATATATATATATATATATATATATATATATATATATATATATATATATATATATATATATATATATATATATATATATATATATATATATATATATATATATATATATATATATATATATATATATATATATATATATATATATATATATATATATATATATATATATATATATATATATATATATATATATATATATATATATATATATATATATATATATATATATATATATATATATATATATATATATATATATATATATATATATATATATATATATATATATATATATATATATATATATATATATATATATATATATATATATATATATATATATATATATATATATATATATATATATATATATATATATATATATATATATATATATATATATATATATATATATATATATATATATATATATATATATATATATATATATATATATATATATATATATATATATATATATATATATATATATATATATATATATATATATATATATATATATATATATATATATATATATATATATATATATATATATATATATATATATATATATATATATATATATATATATATATATATATATATATATATATATAATCTTATAAGGTAGGACATCTAGATAAAATAGAAAAAGTAGTACAGCGGGCTGTTTTGGTGACCCTTGACACTGAATTCCTCCACCCTGAAAAGAGATTTCCAAATCTGTTATGCCACTGGAGCTCCATAACCAAAATTAATTATATCAGGATTTTCTATTGCACAAAAAAAAACCAAACCCATGAAAAAAAATCCAACTAAATTGTAAATAGTTTATAGAATGGTAGTTATGCCAAGATTTAATTCAGCTCATAGTAGGTGTGGTACCTGCTAGAGTTAGTGTTACAATAGTGGAACTTTCAGAATAGCAGTTAAATTGAGATTATCTAGGTGTCATGGAAGAGAAAAGTTTTTAACAGATCTGGAAAAGAGATACTATTTAGGGTTTAAAAATATTTCTACCCAATAACGGAAGATTAGTTAGTTCTCTAATCTTCCACTGAAAAAATAAAGGAAATTACCTGAATATCATTAATTCATGTTATGATAAACCATACAGTTATACACGTCTTCATTCTTCCATAGACAAGCTGAGGACAACAGTTGTCATTATAAATATAGGAAGATAGTCCTTGGATTTGTCTAAAAATTACAGCTGTAAGTGACAAAATATCAAGAAATACTTCGTCAAAAAATTCAAATCAGTGTGTTTATATAGACATAGAATGAAATAATAATAATAATCATAATCATCATCACCAGCAGCAACAGCAGCTTTCCAGGAATAATCATAATACATCAAATGGGAAAAAAAAAAACCCTTAACAATCTACCTTTTACATTGGTGTGTGAAGGTTAGACAATCTAAAACAGTGATTTTGTATTTCTACTGCCTGTGATGAATGACTGTCTGTAAGGTATGTCTGTTACCACACTGAAGTTCGTGAAGAATTTAATATCTACTGTTATGCTCCACTTTTTGGATGAGAGAAGGAAGATTATTGAAGTAATTCCTGTATAGGAACACACATGAGTCCAAAGAAGAGTGAAATTATATTCAGTATTACCCAAATAATGACTTGTTCTTTCTGTTGTTTGCTTTGTTCTATTAGCTTATAATTTCTCAGAACACCAGAGACTTGAAAGTAAGCAGAATGATTCTAGATTGCTAGTTGTATTGAACAAGGACTTTTCTGCATAATATGCTTACCTGTTCTGTAAATTTTCTCTGCTATTTTAAGCTAGTCTTCATTTTTCATTGAAGTGATTATTTCATATTATAATCAATATGGATTATTTTCTAGGGTTTGGTTTTGTTGTTTGAAATGTTTAATTTTTTTAACAATTTTTTAAGTTCCTTACATTTTTAAGAATACATGAGTATTTATGTCTCAGAGCTGGATACTATATCTCTCAAGTGTGAGAAATTAAAAACAAATTAGTTAATATTGTTGCTTGGATCACTATATATATATATATATATGATACCGAGATTTGTGTTCTTGTCCTTCTCCATATCACAGATGTGTGTCATTACCATGGAGCTATTACTTATTCTAATGGGCAATGCACAGCATTGCTTTATTAAAATATAATGTCTTGGTTCAATCGTCAAGCTACAAGGCCTCAAAAAACGTCAATCTCTTTAAACATAGCTAGAGACGTTGCTTTATTTTTACTCTTCCACACAGTATTCTGGTCAAAACTGCCTCTGAACCATTCTACTTGTTCCTTTTCTTAAATTTATTTATTTCCCATGTTAAACCTACAGATGTGGTGTTCTATCCTATGGTAAACCTTATGCGTCTGGTTTATTTTCCTTCCTCCCGCCCAAAAGAAGACGAACACCTAGTACAAGAACTACTCTAAAAAATCCCAGATATACATTTAGATAAGATAGAAAATTCATCATTTTCGCATCAAAATTTGATATTTCTTTAATTAGTTTCCTTCTCGTAGTAAATAAACCATGGGGAAATTACGTTTTTAGTATAATGTTTTTCTAACTTTATAAATCTACTTGGTTTTATAAGCATATTAATAGCTGTTGATTTTCTTGTGCCTGCTTGAGCAATGACATTCAGCTGTCTTACTAGCCTTTAAACATTTTACCCTGTCCAGCTTTAAATTTGTGAGGGAAATTTTCAGTGTTTATTGCTCTAGTAGTAAACTGGTTACATTCCATTTAGATGTGTTCAATACTGGAAGTACATAAAATTGTCCCAGGCTTGATTTCAAAGTCTCTGAGGAAATGTCCTTCTCATAAGTAGGCACAGATAACTTACATGTAATAATGTTATCACTGCAGCCATCTCAGACCTCTTGCATTACAGTAATGACTTTGTGTTCATATAAAAAAAGTTCACATACATACCTAATCACAACTGTGATTTTAAAGTTTTCCAAATAAACACGTTTTAAATTTGAAGCGAAAATATTTATTCTTCAGTTCACTATGTTGATGGGTGACTTTTGAAAAAAGCAGGATTTTTTTTTGGAGGAGATGCTGTATTCTAGAAGTTGATTTAGCATTAGGTGACTCTAGAATTTTTCTATACTGTTAAAATAATTGAAATTATAGAAATAAATATATATAATATATATAATAAATAAATACATATAGAAATAAACTGAATATTTTGATATTTTCTTGATTTGAAAGTAAAAAAAATTGTGATTATTTCCTCTGACAGGTAAATTTCTTTTTCTTTTCTAAGACATGCCTGCATATCTTTCTTGGGAAAACAGTTCTCTCTTTTAAACATTAATGCATTCCTTAATTATCTGATTCACAGACATTAAAAGACACAGGAGGACATTTCTCTCTTACTCTGAATAAAATAAATTGTGATCTATATTTATATACATAACACTTTCATAAGTATATGACAGAGAGGAAAAATACTGGCTAAACAAATAAAAAGATTTTTGTATGGCCTTAATGGATAGAAAAGCAGTAGACTTACATATATATGTGGAGTAGAGAACATGTCAAGGAGAGATAGTTTACCACATTCTTATAGCCTATTTACAGCAATCCTAACAGCGAAAGTGAATTGTAAGCAGATGATGACATTCTCACTGACAGCTATATTGAACACACCATAGAAAAGGGATGTTATGCCACATCTCCTTGAAACTTTGGCACTTGCCTGAACTGTAGCCTAATGCAGACAATGAATCATTTCCTTCTGTGTTTCATTAGAGGTTTTATTTTTTCTGCAATCACTGCTTTGTTTACAGTAGCAGTGGAACACAGCTCTAATTTTTGGTTTTGCACTTCTTTTCCTAACTAAAAGTGGAGTGAAAATCTTTCACTTCTTTTTTCCCTCTAAGCACTGAAAAAATAAAAGAATTCTTTACACACACATTTAGAACAGTTTGGCCTCTGAGAAGGAATGGAGAACAGTACAAAACATTGTACTAGGCCATGGATTATGCTATATACCAGAACCCCTTTGGAAATGACTACTGCATTTTTGCACTTGAAAATTTTGATTTATTTTTACAGTTGGTTATGAAAACTGTCACCTATTATTAGTATTAGTACTACTTTTGCATTTGTTGCATTTGGGAGCATTACACACTATTAGGGCAGGAAAATATGCCTCAGAAAATAAAAGTCTCCCTCTATTTATACTAGGAAAATATATAATAGTGAAATGAATATGAAGAGCAGTTACAAACCTGTCAGAACCAGAAGTTAATTGGCTACATTTCTCCCAAGAGAGAAAAAAAAAGACTCAATTTTACAACCAACCCTATGAAGAATTCCTATCCTATGTTTTAAATCAAAATCCTTTCAGAGACTGTGTAGACCCCATCTTGAAACTCCCAATTTAAAATTCTAGTGTTATTTTTTGAGGTAGAGTCAGTAAGGACTTCAGAATTTTACCCACAGAAATCTGAACACAATGTCTTAGAAGTGAAAAAATATTGATTCAAACACTAAGAGACTGATTACTATTAGACATGTCTGGTGCAAAAGCACTACAACTACATTTAAATCAACACTCATTTCCATCTGAAGTATATTGCCTTAAGAGACTTCTGCTTTCAGGGAAAAATATCTTCCTTATTTTTCCTAAAATCTGTATTATACAAACAAAAAATTTCCAGGTTCCATTGTTCATTTGTTATGCTCCTTTTCTTTCAAAGATTCTTTAAGCTTTTTAATTCAGTGTCTGTTTTTCTTTAGCATTTCTTTTGACCAAATATAACAAGTATGTTGCAGAATATTTAGTAAATATTCAGTCCTAGAAAACATAGTAGACAATTAGGACAGGCTTGAGAGACAAGAAAAGGGGAGACGAAAAGGAAAAATAACTGCAACAGATACATATCTTTTGAGAAAGGGTTGGTAGCATTGCAGTCTTATATTAGCACCTTAATGTTTTTTTGCTTTCAGTGTAGTGTTGTTTCAAAAATTCTCCTTTGGACAAACAATGCAGAACATCTTGAAGTAAAGCAAAGCAGAACAATACCAAAAAAACCAAATCAAAACAAACCAAACCAAATGAAAACAACTTTTGATAAAACATAACCTTACAGTACTATAATGATAAATGTTTTAGAAACTGTACAAATATTCAAATTACTGGATATGTAGATACAACTAAAGTAATAGACTTTCAAAACTAAATCTCATTTACTTTTGTATTTTTTCTTGATAGAAATTGCTTTGATAGCTGTTTTCAAACTTAACTGATTCTTTTGGTCATATGTTATTCTATATGATTTTCCATTATTTTACATTTTTCCCTGTATTGGGTTAAATTACCCAAAGAAAATGCTTTAAAGCAGACTCCAACAAGACTTCTGTGTTCGAAGGTTGGCAAAGAATATATACAGACATACATACACATATGACTCTGGAGGCTCAAACGGCTTCTTGTCATCCCCCAGACTAATACACTCTGACCTGTTTCTGTGATTTTGCAGTCTGTCCAGGAATGTGTCACAAAAAAAAAAAAAAGTTGCCTATGATTGCATTAGAAATCAAGTAGTTTGTTATTATCTAGTACACTCAGTTTTCAAAAAGAATGATTTTGTTTTCATAAGGATGGAAAGTATTTAGCTGTTCTGTTGGATTCTTTTCTTGCCATGTTGCAATTGCTAGTCAAATTGGCACATTGCATTTGGCCACAGAAATGTTTTTTGAAGACAGAGTCATGTTAAACAATGTGCTTCAACAAAAATAGACAATTATATGTGCTTGACCCACAAAGGGTAAGGAAAAGCTTTTTTTTTTTCATCTCAGTAGCTCATTTGTACTGATTGAACCTGCCTATATAGCAGAAGTAGGTATCATTGGCCCCATTTCTGAAGTTATTTTAGAAAAAAATATACAGGAATTAGGTCTTTGTGATTTTACTCAGCATTCTAATAGATTTTAAAGGAAGTTCTGAGCTATATTTTCTAGTGTGTTCAAGAGTCACTGCTGGCTTCAAAAGATTACAATTTCCATTTATTTACATAATAGTAACTATAGTTTCAAAAGTACACAGTCCTCAGGAGCTACTATAAGGAATAGGTTAGGTGAGACCACGTATCATGTAGAATTCTTTTGAAAACCTGTTTATGAGTGAGATGAATTTTTAAAATAACCAACCTCTGTATGTTTTGGTTGTCTGCCACTTGTGACTACATGTAAACATACATTGCTTACCTAAGTTGCAAATGTTTTGTTTAGAAATATTTGGAAAGTGGTTTTGGACCTAATGATTAGACAATACTATAAATATCAAGTATTATTATTCTGCTGGCCAAGAAGAAGAAGACATGAGCATGCAGAATCCATTAGACTAGTATGAATTTTCCTTACACTTCATTAGAAAGTCAAGCATGTTTAGACATACAAAGCAAAATAATGGGCCATATCACATAACTGGAGAACAGAGGATCTATTTTTAAAAGTAAAGTCATAACCAAAGCATTGTCATCTTCCAAAGAAAGCTGACACAATTTCTATTTTAGATCCAGTACTGAATTTGCCTTGTTTGAAAGTCTTTAAAGAGTCTTGTATTGTACTCACAGTAGAATTTTTGCCATTAGATATAGCTTTGCTTTTCCCTCACTTTAACTTCAAATGAAATGTCAAAAAACTATTTTAAATGCTTGTCTTATGGAAAAGGAAGGAAAACATTAAACATATATTTACAATTTGAGAGCTATTAGTTTTCAAGATTTTGTTCAGATAAGTAACAAAATGAGTAAAAAACAGCTAAACAACCTTTCTTAATCAGTTACAAAAGGACCTAAACATTTAAATGTGCTTTTGAAAAAAAAAGTTTTAGATAATGTCTACAACACACAATGATCTCCTGAGAAACAGAAAGAAAAATACTCCTCAGACATTTTATCACTTATCTGTCCAATATTCAGCCTTACTTTTCAAACACTATGAAAATTAAATTGTTGTTAGGTAGCACTGAAGGGAACATATGAAGGTTTTGTAAGTGCTAAAAGTGAGGAGGCAGGAGGTATTTATTGTAAATAAGAAAGCTAAAATAAATCAAACCTGGTATACACATGTATGTATGGCTAACACATGAAAACATCTGTGAGATATCTATATATGGTGACGCTGAAAAAAATTGTATGAAATTTTAATTCCTGAATAAGACAATGGATATTTAGGACCCTGGCAAATCTATGAATTTGAGCAACAAATTTATTGACTCCTATGTGCTACAGTAGCTCATACGTGCTACTGTAGGATTTTGTTCTTCTATGTGCTACTGTGAGAGTTTGGAAAGAGAAACTTCCTAGAAGTAGAAGAAACTGAACAAGTTCTCCGAGGTGAATAAAAATACAAGCAAAAAAAATTGAAGTTTAGTAACTGAATGGGCAATGAGGTATGTGCACAAGAGGAGTTCAGACTCTAGGGTTTTCCAAGTGTGGAAAAGTGGACACAACTGCTTTTAACCCAGAGAATCATGATGCTATTAGCGGATTTATCCCAGCTCAGCCTAACATTTATTCTAACTGTACATAATACAGTACAGTACTGAAGTTCAGTCCTCTGTAACTTTAAGGTCTTTGGTTTTTATGTATTTGGACCATCAACAAGCACGAAGGTATCAACAGACATACTGGTCTTTCAGTGTTTAATATACGAATACAGAATGGAACTAGAAGCTAGTCAAGCAGTGCATTGATGGAGTCATCCTCCTTTGTGGGACTGATATCTTGGAAAGAACTTTCTGAACCCAGTCATCTACTGTCTGGACATCTAACTTTATATAGCAGCATTACAGCACTAAAACCAGATAAATAAATAATACCTTCTAGACTACAACTGATTTTTATTGCTGTTCTATCCCTCACTGCCTGAGTTTCCTTGTTGATCAACACAGTATTTGAAGTAGTCTGTGACACTTGGTAAATCTGGAAGTCAAAGTTTTCCTTTGTATNCTTTATATAGTAGCATTACAGCACTAAAACCAGATAAATAAGTAATACCTTCTAGACTACAACTGATTTTTATTGCTGTTCTATCCCTCACTGCCTGAGTTTCCTTGTTGATCAACACAGTATTTGAAGTAGTCTGTGACACTTGGTAAATCTGGAAGTCAAAGTTTTCCTTTGTATGTCTAGATATCCTCAGATCATCAGAACACGGAAACACTAGGAAAATGTTCTGGTGACATTTTCAGTCTACCCTTATAAGAAGATTTCCAGGTGAAACAGAATGAACAGCCAAACTTCTGGAAGATTTTCCACGATGATTGCTTATCACTAGATCTGGTTTAGGGACAGTTTGGTCCACAAGAATCCTGACGGCTGGTCAATGGTGTAGCTTCTGGTTTAGGTTTCACAAATCAAATGCTGGCTGCACATATTATAAGTGTGACTAGTTTAACTTTAGCCTGTGAAAAGACTACTATATAGTGAGGACAGTATGCAGTGCCCAGACTACAGGATCTGAGACCAAGACAGAAAATGAAGAATCATAAAATCACAGAATATCTCAGGTTGGAAGGGACACATAAGGCTCATCAAGTCCAACTCCCTGCTCACAGGACTACCTAACACTAAGTCATTTGACTAAGATCGTCATCCATATGTTCCTTGAAATCTGACAGGCTTAGTGCCATGACCTCTGAGGAGCTTGTTCCAGTGACCGACTACCATTTCAGTTAAGAACCTTTTCCTAGTGTCCAATCTGAACTTCCCCTGACACAGCTTCGTTCCATTTCCTTGTGTCCTGTTGCAGTTCACCAGAGAAAGGTGATCAGCACCTTCCCCTTCACTGCCACCCTTGAGGAAGGTATAGACTGCCATGAGGTCACCCATCGGCCTTCTTTTCTTCAAGCTGAACAAACCAAGTGATCTCAGCCACTCCTTGTAAGTCTAGCCCTCAAGGTCTTTCACCATCTTTGTTGCCCTCTTCTGGATGCACTCTAATAGTTTGATGTCCTTATGTTTAGGCATCCAAAACCGCACATGGGGCTCGAGGTGGAGCCGCAGCAATGCAGTGCAGAGTAGGGCAACCACCTCCCTCAACCGGCTGGCTGTGTTGTGCTGGATGCACCCCAGGACACAGTTGGCCCTTTTGGCTGCTAGGGCACACTGTTGACTCATATGCAACTTAACATCATCTCAAACTCCCTGTGAGGTTAAGTGGTTTACCTTATATGTTACACTGGATAGAACACCAAATCAGAAGAAAAAAGTTATCATTGGGATAAAAAAAGGATCTTTCTTCAACCCAAGAACAAATCAGTGATGTGACTACCCTGGTGGAAGAATAAGGGTTTTTCTCATGTCTCTGTTGTTCTGTACAGAGACAAAAGCAACATGTGACAATGTTTCAAATGAACTATGCTCCTATTTCCATTTTCTGTGGGGGTTTGATTCACAGTGTAAACCGCATAAGAGAGGATTCTTTGGGCTCAATACAGGAAAAACTAAGTAGCCTTTGTTTTACAGAAGGGCAAATTAGATGATCCATGTTTAATTTCTGATGTGATGTTCATGCATACCCATTGATATGCATATGTTTGTCATTCATGAAAATCAGTGGAACAAATGTTACAAAGCCTACTGAACTGGAATGCAATGAATCAGCCTTGAACAAAATCAACTTTCCTAAATTCCCCTATATCAGTTGGGCTCTGCTACTTCCCTCCTGAAAATTTTCAAAGCCCAGCTGTAGAATTTGACCTTTCAGATTTGCATCTAACTAATAGTCAGGGAAGTGTGTGGAAGAATGGTCAGTTGAAGTTCAGACAAAAAAGGTACAGACCTTGTTCCACCAGTCATTTAAAAAAATATATAAATGCTGCTGTCCTTTATGTCATTATATAGGTGATCTTCTCAGTTAATTCACAGACTATTAATTATTAATTTTTAAAGTCACATGCATCAGTCACATAAAGGAAGGAGAGGGGAGGGGAGCGGAAGGGAGGGGAGGGAGGGGAGGAGAGGAGGTTTGCTTTATTGAGAAAAACAATTTTTATTTTCTCCATCATGAGTCTACCAGTGAGAAATGACCCAAAAACTAACTTTTGAAGATAGCCCTAGAAATAAGCTTACTTCTTTTTTTATTATATTATTACTGTTTGTATTGTCTCAATTTGTATTGTTAAGAAGATTTTTTTCCACAATACAAAACCGTTCATGTAAATTTGCTTAATATTTTCACCGAAAAAAATAGAAAGAAATAATTTTCAAAATGTTGAAGTGTTGACAGTACAAAAAAAAAGTTTGACTTCACTTGAAAAAAAGACATCTTTCCTTTTAACATTTCCAAATGACTTTTTTTTTTCCAGAGATTTGGTTTTGTTGACTTTTTTAAATTTCTTTTTCTTCCACAAAGATGACAGGTATCTTAGCTCTTAATTCCATATACACAAAATGTTAAAATTTCCCAAATGACTGAATTTCATTTTCTAAACTGCTTAGTTTTGATTATGAACCACAGAAGATGATTAAAAGGTCAACTCCACTGTATTGTGCTGGAAACATAGAATGTTCCCATGTTATACAACTATTTTTTTGCAGAATCTTGAGCTGCGAACCTTTAAAGTGGTGCTGATTTTATCCATTGAAAAGTCCTTACAGGAAGAACTTTTTTTTTTTCTTGAACTACAGTCTGCCAGGGATAATTCTAGCCACAGAAAAGGAGAATTTTGGTACAGAATCTCTAAATGTATCAGCCTGGGGTCATTCGAAAACTTAGTCTGGTAAAGCACACCTCACATAAGCATTCTGTGAACAGAGGAGGAAGAAAAGGATATTATTAGACACATGTGCAATACGTGATTTGCCTGACTTTTACTACAAATCAGGCTGCTCTCGGACCCTGGAGGAGTGAGTATAGGAGTATGTGCTCATATATGTTTGCAGGCTGCCCAGTAAAAAGCCTTAAGCCTTGCATAATTTTTGCATTATATATTATAAAAAAGCGAACAGACAAGAAGAGGTTATTCCTTTTTAAACAAAGATACAAGATAAACACTAGAGGGGTCCACAAGAAAAAGAGAAACCTGAGAAGTGAAATAACTTGAATTGTGTGAGTTCAAAGACAAAGAATTAATGAAAAGCCACTATTGCCATTTAAGCAAAAGAGGCTCCAAAAGAAATCTGAAAAGTCATAATAAACCTCAAGAATAGCAGCCAAATCTCGGTGGTGGGTGCTATGCAGAGGGTCTGCACAGCAATGTGTCAAGACATCTTGAGTCTGTAAAGCTCTGTCTGATTTCTGACCCAATCAAATGGCTAAAGTGCCTAGGGATATGGTGGCTAGAACATCTGACAGCATCTGGTGAAAGGCCAAGAGGGGCATTAGGCCAGATGCCATCACAGTTAAGTTCATCACCTAAGGATATGAACTTAAGGAGAGAGAAATCCTTCCTTATCTGTCATCAGAGAACTGCATCTGTATCTCTAAATGATACACAAGACCCTATGTGCGTAGCAGGAACCTCTGCCTCAGAAGCTGAACGTAGCACAAGGGAGCTGGGGAGAATGAACTGTTCCTGAGGAGCAAGCCCAGCCATACGGACACAGAGACAGCACGTTATTGATAGGATCAGTTCCATTTGGAGAGAGGATTCAGCTGAGAGTGCTTTTCAGTTGTTGTTTTAATGTTTGCTCCTAAATCTTTTTATGTTTGTCTTCGGTCACATCAGCATGAAAGATTTTCTTTTGATCTGATTTATGCCCTAGCCAGGGTATGTCTGATTTCAGCAGTCAAGAAAGTGGATGAAAAAGCATGGATGACTCCTTTCCTATCTCATTTAGAAGACATATGCTGGCTTTCAAACACACCGGTTAACTTAAAAAAGCCTGTCAATAGAAAGTTAAAAAAAAAAAGGCTTTCTCATTTCTTTCTAGGGCAAGAAATGAAATTAAGGTAGACTACGTACCCTTTAATCCTGTGATGATCCCATCTCTGTTTCTCAAACCACTGATGTAAGGCTGGCTTGCTTTTTAATGGAAATACCAAGTATGAATATTTCTCCTTGTGTTGGAGAATGATTACAGAATCATAGAATGGTTTGGGTTGGAAGAGACCTTAAAGATCATCTAGTTCCAACAACACCCCTGCCATTGCCAGGGACACCTTCCCTAGATTAGGTTACTCAAAACCCCATCCAAGCTGGCCTTGAACACTTCTAGGGAGGGGACACCCACAAATTCTCTGGGCAACCTGTTCCAGTATCTCACCACCCTCATCATACATAATTTCTTCCTAATACCTAATCTAAATCTACCCTTTCAATTTAAAACCATTACCGCTCATCCTATCACTACATACCATTGTAAAAAGTCCCTCTCCAGCTCTCTTGTAGGTCCCTTTCAGGTACTGGAAGGCTGCTATAAGGTCTCCCTGGAGCCTTCTCTTCTCCAGGTTGAACAACCTCAGCTCTCTCAGCCTATCATTATAAGAGACGTGCTCCAGCACCCACTCCAATAGGTGTATGTCCTTATGCTGGAGGCCCCAGAGCTGAACACAGTAGTCCAGGTGCGGTCTCACAACAGTGGAGTAGAGGGGGAGAATCACTTCCCTTGACCTGCTGTCCACACTTCTTTTGATGCAGCCCAGGATACAGTTGGCCTTCTGGGCTGCAAGCTCACATTGCTGTCTCATGTTGAGCTTCTCATCAACCAACACCCCCCCTCCGCCCAAGTCCTTCTCCTCAGGGCTGCTCCCAATCCATTCTCCAGCCAGCCTGCATCTGTGTGTGGAAATCCCCAAGGATGTGCAGGACCTTGCACTTGGCCTCATTGAACTTCATGAAGCTCACACAGGCCCAACTGTCAGACCTATTAAAGTCCCTCTGGATGGTTTCCCTTCCCTCCAGTGTACAGACAGCACCACGCATCTTGGTGTCATTGGCAAACTTGCTGAGGGTGCACTCAATCCCGCTGTCCATGTCGTCAACCAAGATGTTAGTGCCAGTCCCAATACTGACTCCTGAGGAGCACCACTCATCACTGGTGAGCCATTGACTGCAACTCTTTGAGTGTCACTGCTCAGCCAATTCCTTATCCCATGAGTGGTCCATCTGTCAAGTCCATGTCTCTTCAATTTAGAGACAAGAATGTCGTGCTGGACAGTGTCAAATGCTTNCAATTTAAAACCATTACCGCTCATCCTATCACTACATACCATTGTAAAAAGTCCCTCTCCAGCTCTCTTGTAGGTCCCTTTCAGGTACTGGAAGGCTGCTATAAGGTCTCCCTGGAGCCTTCTCTTCTCCAGGTTGAACAACCTCAGCTCTCTCAGCCTATCATTATAAGAGACGTGCTCCAGCACCCACTCCAATAGGTGTATGTCCTTATGCTGGAGGCCCCAGAGCTGAACACAGTAGTCCAGGTGCGGTCTCACAACAGTGGAGTAGAGGGGGAGAATCACTTCCCTTGACCTGCTGTCCACACTTCTTTTGATGCAGCCCAGGATACAGTTGGCCTTCTGGGCTGCAAGCTCACATTGCTGTCTCATGTTGAGCTTCTCATCAACCAACACCCCCCCTCCGCCCAAGTCCTTCTCCTCAGGGCTGCTCCCAATCCATTCTCCAGCCAGCCTGCATCTGTGTGTGGAAATCCCCAAGGATGTGCAGGACCTTGCACTTGGCCTCATTGAACTTCATGAAGCTCACACAGGCCCAACTGTCAGACCTATTAAAGTCCCTCTGGATGGTTTCCCTTCCCTCCAGTGTACAGACAGCACCACGCATCTTGGTGTCATTGGCAAACTTGCTGAGGGTGCACTCAATCCCGCTGTCCATGTCGTCAACCAAGATGTTAGTGCCAGTCCCAATACTGACTCCTGAGGAGCACCACTCATCACTGGTGAGCCGTTGACTGCAACTCTTTGAGTGTCACTGCTCAGCCAATTCCTTATCCCATGAGTGGTCCATCTGTCAAGTCCATGTCTCTTCAATTTAGAGACAAGAATGTCGTGCTGGACAGTGTCAAATGCTTTGCACAAGTCCAGGCAGATAGTGTCAGTTGCTCTTCCCTTGTCCACCAATGCTGTAACCTCATTGTAGAAGGCCACAAATTTGTCAGGCATGATTTGCCCTTAGTTGGTTGTCGTCAATTACCTTCTTATTTTCTATGTGCCTTAGTGTGGTTTCCAGGACAATCTGCTCCTCAATGTTGCTTGGCACAGAGGTGAGGCTGAC
Organism: Steatornis caripensis; assembly: GCA_013398225.1. Taxonomy (NCBI): domain Eukaryota; kingdom Metazoa; phylum Chordata; class Aves; order Caprimulgiformes; family Steatornithidae; genus Steatornis; species Steatornis caripensis. Next base: position 57,690 of record VZSC01015640.1, read on the forward strand.
TGACCTGTAGTTCCCTGTCTTCCTTTTTTCCCCTTTTAAAAATGGGATTATGTTTCCCCTTTTCCAGTCAGTGAGAACTTCACCAGACTGCCACAATTTGTCAAAAATGATGGGTTGCAACTTCATCCGCCAGTTCCCTCAAGACCCACGGACACAGCTCATCAGGTCCTATGGACCTGTGTACCTTCAGGTTCCTTAGATGGTCTCACATCTGATCTTTGCTAATTAATCACTGATAATTCATCTCAGAATGAAGCTACAAAGCTGTTCCCAGCTTTCTTGGGATGCTCATCAGCAGAAAAGATACTCATCAGCAGTCCATGATAACAATTCTCTTCCCCACCACTCCCAAACTCTTCCCTCCCTCTATGAAAGAAATTCACTCCTGGAAACCCAGTGGTTCCATTTTTATTAGATCAGATATAACTGGATTTGTCTCAGAGTGGGAAGACTGATTTTCAAATGAAGGTCTTGACTAATATATTCATAATTGCCAGGGGAAAGATAAGCATGTCCCTAGAACCTAGGTAACGTATAGCTGCACTTTATATTTTATATCCTTTTCATATTGTTGTGTGCCATTAGCTGGACAGCCAAACTCTGGTGTGATTCAGTAATTATTTATTTACCTCAAATGTTCTAAAATGGGAAATTTCAAAGAAAAAATTCTGACTACTTTAGCTGGTTTTTTATTGCTATAGATATATTTCATATTCAAGGGACAGATGGGTCTTAAAAATGTCTGAAAGTAATTCAATGTCTTTTACTCAAAGCTTGTGTAACCTCACTATAGTATTAGTGATATGGATTGATTAAATACATTCCATTGATCCTTAACATATAAGAAAGGATATTGAACTACAAAGATATATATTAGGTCAAGTAAATAATGACATTTAATTGCATGTCTTTCAAAATTAATTTTTCCTCTTCCCCATTTGTTAAAACATCTTACAGATGCTTCTCTAGTTTGCAAAAATTCAAGTTTTCCATGCATAAGCATCCTACATTTGCAAAAATTTCCTGTGTACTTTATATTTTTACATAATTCTACTATTTAACAAAATTATTTTTTTTCACCTTGAGCTTAAATAGTATTTTAGCTTTTTAGATTTTCTGGATACATATTTTAATGTAATGTTACTTTTATTATTTCAACAACTGCAAACAAATTAAGAGCAGGATCCTAACTTAAGTGACTCAGTTAGACGTTCTCTCTAACCATAGTGATTCTCTGATGCTTTCCCTAGCTCCAACAGGTACATTGTTGTATTAAAATCTTTATAAAGGATTTTGAAAGTCCCAAGTGGAAAGAGATATACGTATGCATGTTTTTAGCAAGGCATTGTAATTAAAAAATCAACTAACTTTCTTTTTGAAATAACTACTAGTAACTATCAATCCTTGAGCACAAGATTGTATGTAGGTTTTTTTCCCCTTCATTACCCGATAAACAATCCTATGCTTCCCATTGTCCCTATTAATTGCCTTGACTAAATCATGCCTTGAATGAATCAAGAAAATTTGTCTTGAGACCAGGAAAAATGTAGGGTTCAAGTCCCACAAATGACACTTTGTGTGGGAAAGCATTTTATTATTCCTAGGCGCTGCATATATGTTCATACTGTCAATGCATCTTCTTATTACAACTAAACAGCTACCAAACAACCCTAACAACATTTATTAGATCATATCCTAGTACAAGAGGTTAGATTCTTTCCCAGGCAGAGCCCAAGTGGTAATACAAGATAAATACGTTTAACATGGGAAAAAAGTCAAAAAGTCAGTTCATGCCTGAATTTTGGCAGCATACTACCTGCACAACAAAAACTCCTAACACTCAACCAGTGCTTTGCTGTAGCCAGTAAACATCATGCAACTCTGTCTATGGAAACCAGAAATGCTTTGATCATCTGCAATGACTTAAAAAGCTTTCAAAATATCCCTGTGCAAGTGAGAATACATACTTTCACTGACAAATCTACGTAGTTGTACGCTGATGTTTGCCAGATCCTGCACTGTTTGACTGTGTGTCATAACAATGACAAATAATTCTGTCAATGATGTGAAGGGCATCCACAGGTGATGCAGGGTGATGAGAACTTCCCACTTACTTAAAATGATAAAGACTAAGCAGACTCCACCACCCTATCTGGGATGAGTGGGTTGCCTACCTGGGCAGTAGAAATTTCATATGAATGATATCTTTGTCACCAATGAAACCAAGTGGGTTTCAGTGAGAGGCTGGCAGCACAGAGAATATGCCTTGCAAGAGACACAAGGATTAATTCTTTTGTTTATTTTACTTCATGAAAAAATATTAAAAAATGAAATTTAACAACTCAGAAATCAAAGTATAACGGAATAAGGTTGACAGTTAATGTCTAAAAAATTCTTATATTCCAGAAATGATCTTTTATGTTAATGTAAATCACTCAGTTTTAGTATGCTACATCCTTATGCAATATTGTGCAAGAACTTACAATTTTACTGCAGCTTTAGTACAGAGTATTCAATATTCAAGATACTCAAAGAAAATTGATTTGGAATTAATGAGTGTTCAAAGACTGTAGTAAAAATATTTTCCTCTGTTTATAAATCATCTTAAATTAGGCTGGTTTTATTTATTTATAGGGCATACAGATTAGAACAATAATATCAATGTACTGGACTGGAAATCACATACAATTTACACCCATTACATGTGAATAGAGAACTTTCTGCTAGTTAATTGAAATTCTAGAAATGTCAACATTCAAAATTCTGAAAGCAAACTGTGCACTTTGTCCCTCTTCTTTGAACTACTGGCAGCTGAATTTATAGAAATTATTTTCTCTTGGTAATGTTATTTTAACTTGATGTACTTAGAAAAGTAATTAATTAGCCTACAAGCAGGACACATTGTGTCATTGACTCTGAACAGCCTTGTGAATTTCACAGAAAGTTGTGCTTTCGGTAATGTTGTTTGGGTTTGTGTCATTTAAAATAACATACGGATGCGCAAGCACACACACATGCCTTCTTTCTGAATCTCCTATTTTTTCAATCATTTATTTTGCATTTATTATCTGTATGCTGCTGCTATATCTAGAGAAATAAATAAAAAATGTGAATGAATTATATAACAGTACTTTGGTAAAGACTACAGGAACATAAAAGGATGCTATAAAGAAGAAAGTTATTAATCATGCTTCATCGTCAAGGAAGGCAGAACAAGAAATAATTGCGTCAAGCTTCAGTGGGAAAAATGTAGGCTAAATATTAGGACAAAAGATTTACTGCTGAAAGAATAGTTAAACAATAGAATAAGCTGTCAAGGCAGGTTTTGTAACTGCCATAATTGGGATTATTAATGGCTAGAACAGATGCTCAAATAGCAAAGATAGGTTACTGATAACAACACTGAGTTCTGCCCTGATGTAGATGGATCTTAGTGTCTAATAGATAGATTGTGCTGCTGATATACTGGCCATCTCCTTCACCCTCACTGGGTGAAGAAGATGTCTTCTATCAAAGAGCTTTTTGAATGTGTGAAATTTCACCCAGAAAAGCTCAGTACCTGAATAAATGAATTAATCTGCTAGTTAAAGACTTTGTAACTCAAACTCCTGACAATGTTCTCTAAATGCCAACAGTTCCTTTATTAAGGAACACATTTATCTCTGTTGCAATAGTGCTAGTATCAAACGTTGTAAAAACTTTCAAGAGTTAAGTACATAATTCGGTAGCCATTAAACATAACACAAAATGTCTGTAAAAAGTATTTGGACTCAGCCCAAATAATTTTATTTCGGTTGGATGTACTGTAAAATATTTCTAGTCTTTTTATTTATAGTAGAAGAGATGCTGATAGCATTTTTGGAAGTGTTTTGGATTTGCTTTTTATTTTACAAAACCTTTGGAAACAGAAACTAAGTCAGGAATTTGTGGTTAAAATCTCAGGAATTCATCTTTTCCAAGCTAGTTAGCATTTCATATTCTGTATGTCCTGCAGAATAATATGAAGAAATAAATTAATGGTACTGAATTTATTAGAAAATTGTTTTCAGACACAGAACACCAATTGTAATATCAAATCACCAATTACATGTCCAAACCACTGTCAATAATGTCACTTAATTGCATGCTGGGGTATTAAATTAAATTCAATTTGTAAAATGTGCATTTGAGATTGGTGAGTTTATTACATAAATCCACAAGCTGGTTACTTAAAATTGATTAGCAAGGTTTCAGTTCAGTGCAGAAAATTGCTACGTTAATCCTAGCACTTCTGTCTTTATTCTCCAATTATATGAAATACACTACATGCATTGCAACTGGGAAAAAAATCGCATTGGTCTTCTTCAGAAATTCTACCCATAGATCACAAGAAGCCAAAGACAGGATGGTTCAAGAAGAAAAGTTTGACTCTTTGGCTTACAGTACATAAGCATGCTGGGAACTCAGAAAGCTCATCGTTTGCAGCCGCACCCTTTTACTAGGAGTGACATCCAAAGAACTTAAGTAGAACTGTGAATTTTAGGTGCCCACCTTGAAAAATACTATCTTCATAAAAAGTTCTATTTGGTACACAATTACTCTTGGAAAGGAGTTGAATGCCATAGGCTTTGTATTTTAAGTTCCCAAGGTGTTCATTGCTGTGTATTTCAGCATGCATTGAAGTGCCTCTGATTTGACAGGCTGAGCAAATTGCACTCAAATAACTGCTCAGATCAATCAAGGTAGAGAAACCAGGCACAGCTTCACTTGAGATTCTGTAATCTGGTGGACCTTAACATAGACTCTTAGCATCAGGTTCTCCATAAAGTAACAATGGTATCTGGTATTTCCCCTTAAAACATGTCTGAGCTAGCTGCTGGTGCTTGCCAACATTTTAATGAACTAATTTGAGATGCTTGAAGAAATTCTCTGAAGTTCAAAAGTCTGTGCTATTCTTAGCCTGAACTGATGTAACTTCAACCCAAAGAGACACACAAAAAAAAAAAAAGGGAAATGGGAGACCCTCTGCAAACTAGTAATCATTTACCATGATGAAGTCCTGAATTTTCATGCCTATTCCTAGATCTCTTTGTTATTGTTATTGCTATATATTCAGCAATCACTGCAAGAACTGTGTGCTGCTGCAAATTCATTCTCTTTCTGAAATCATATTTTAAGAAACAGGAATGAACTTTACTTCACTCTTTTAAGACAGAGATAGATCTTTACCTTTAGGAGAGAATTCTGGATATCAAATAAGATGTCCCTTCCTAACTTAAGCTTCACACAGAAACAATGTTTCAGGTGTACTTTTGTCTTCGTTCTGTTCTTATATTTTTAAATAACTTCTTGCTCATCCTCAAGTTTTAGATGTCATTTTGAGGTGTTAAATACTCCCACATACTTTCTAGTGAATGTGATGTTCTCTGTTCCTCTCTAGATGTTGAATGCGTTATAACAACTAATATTTAAACATCAAAATTATTTTAAAATGTTTAACTAATTAATCTAACCCAGAATTTTGAATTGATTGTAAATCCAAACACAAATTTCAGTGGAGGTAAGGACAGATTCCTTTGGCAACTTCACTCATATAAACTAATACAGACAATAGCTGAACTTAACTGTTTTTAACTGGTTTATAAAATTCCTCCTAGAAATTGTCTATGGACTCCAGGCATCCACTGATCACATTACAAATGTGTTGAGATTAGTCGCTCAAAACAAAATTATGACATCCCCACTTCCTATTTATCTCCTGGTGTATGCCTAGTCATTCCAGTAAATACATTAACATTTATAATAGCAAGAAAAATGTTGGGAAATACCTTTCGTAAATAGATTGTTATTAATAATCTTACTAAGGACCTACAAATTTTCTGGCATTTATTTACCTTGTCATTCTCATGTTATATCAAATACATAAAGATGCAGATCTTTTTAGATTGAGTTTACCCTGACAACCTTCACCTTCCATGGTGAAAAAGGGAAACAATATCTATCCCATTAAAGGACAAAGACATTAAGGGCCTTTTACAGAAGAAAGAATGGTCCTAAGAATATAGGCATCTCTGAAAACCCACCACGCATATATAAACACAGTAGCCGCTTTCTTTGATGCTCAACTGCTCGTGGTACATTAACATTACAAGAACCTTGAATAAATATTTACAAACCCAAAGGAAGGTACTGGATTAGTTGCCATTTGAGCTGGTTACGACTTTTTTTTTAAATTGTGGAAGTTGGAGAAAAAGACCTAGTCAAGCGCTGGTTCTTCCTTTTGGAAGAAAAACTAATTTCAAAAATATCCCTCAGAAATAGTCCTTTAAGTTCTTAAACAATTGGTCTAATTTCCTTTACCTATGAATATTCCAGAAATAAGTCGGTTGCCTGGAATATTTTGGGAAATATATCTTTGGAACAAATGCTGCAGAGTAATAAAAGAAAACAAATTTAGATTAATTTGGATCATCATCAGCACAAGTATTTATCAACAGCCTGGTTGCGGTAGTACTACTCATTTAAGAAAGTCCAAGAGATACTACCATATATCTTGCTCTGTTGTTATAGTGGTCTTAATATTAAATGTCTGTAATTAGTATTTCATCATTTATCAACTTGCAAAGAATAATTCATTAATCCAATTCAGGAAGTATTTTTCTGAATAGTAACAAATAATTAAATCAAATCACAACCAAACAAAATCCAAATAAATAAAAAATGAGACAAAATTAGTTTAACAGGTTATTACTTACAAACAATTTAATATCAGCAGGTCAGATAGAGTTCATTAATCTCTGCAGAATCAGAGGAAGCAAAGTATAGCAAAATAAATCATGTGGCTTTGTTGAATATTTTCAGTGGAAAAAGATTTGAGAACACTTGGTAAGTAGTCTTATGCGAATGCATGGGGAATGCTGAGCTTTTGGGGTTTATTTTATTTTTAAATGAAAAGAAACCAGCTAGCTCTGATAGAAGGTATAAAAGTTTAAAATCACCAATTTTAGCTGTATGACTGTAAGACATATTCTTATTGATTCACTCCAGCTTCCAAAAACCTGAATTTTCCTTGGGTTCTTTTTGCAGTCTTTTGCTGTTTAAAGATAGGTGAAGATGTGTGAAAAGGGGACTTATTTCTATATCATATCTAAATTATTCAAAATTAAGTATAGTACTTCGTATGTGGTGTATACTACAGTTACTGCCCTGTTCCTCAAGGAGCTTTCACACTCTGTTCATGTCTCCACATTCAGCTCTTCTGACTGCATATCTACTGAGTTTCAAAAGATTATAGTAGTGAATCACGGAAAATAAGAACAAGCAAAACTTAAAAATTTATTGGCAATAGGAACCTTTTATCATGTGGAAACATAATCATTAAAATTAATCAGTAACTTTTTCATGAAAGACTAAAATCAAGGATTTGGTACTTCTTAATAGATTTGGTTACATATTTATTGCTAAGTCTTTACTAAGTTAACCACTTTTATTTTGCAGGAGCATAACTGATGAACCAGCTGATTCAAATTGTCCTAGAAATTCTTTACAATCTGTAAGTGTTTGCAAGTTAATGCAAATTAATAATTTCTATTCCACGGACTTTGTTATCTTGAGTCTTCGTTATGAGTCCCAACTTTGTAACCTGTTAGTGTCAGACAACCTTCATATGCACACCCTTGTGTGGTTGTGCAGACATGCCCTGGGCCATGCTGTGATGTCAGGACCAGCCAACATGCTACAAGTGCAACGGGCTAGGACAATTTGGCACTCTCTGATCCTACCTGCTGATGCAGTGAGTTGGGACATGAAACAATGTGGTACTCTCCTGTCCTGGGACAACCACAGTGAGTCAGGACAATTAGACACTCCCTAATCATACCTAGAACTCCTGTTGCCTGGGAAGCATACTTGAGATTCCTCCTGCCTGGATCACAGCCCACTCTAAGATGTGCCAAGATTACCTGACAAGGCTTATGGCCACAATGAAAAAAAGTACTGACCAAAGTCAGTCATCCTGAGGTCCTATAAAAGGTGGTCCCAAGTGAGACCCTTTGAGTTCTCTGGAACCACAGTGGGCTGCGACCATGTATGTCCCCCTGCACTGGGGCAGATCTCAGGGTAGATTTTCACAGCGTGATTCAGATTGTCTGCTGACAGAAGCTGATGAAGGAAAAGAGTGAGTAATTCACTATAATTTGATTCAAAGATCATCGGATACCAAAATTTACTATGATCTGCAGAGAAATAAATATCTTAGTCATAGGTTAACCTCTATATCTCTGTGTGTATTTATGTGTGTGTGCATGCAATTTAATTAAGGAAACTTTGTTCAATCGTTAACTAAGTCACTGTGTTGATTGTTGATTGCTGATTACTGACTAAGTATTGCTATAAAATCATGTAATCTAATTATATGATTTATTGTAATAGTGTTAATTTATCTTAAATTGGTGCTACAAAATGCTGTTACCTCAAAGTTATATAGTACTCATAATTACATGTTAAATCACTTTCACTGAATTCCCAATACTACACTCTTTTCAACATAAACCGTTGACCAAGTCTGGAACTAGGACTGGATCCAACTTCACCTAGACTCCTCTTTGAGAAGGAGTTTAGAAAGCAAGGATGTCCTTTCTGAACCCCATGACTCCAATGGGAGGGCATTCCTTACACTTTTCCTCATCCCTGTACACATCACTCCAACCTGATTCCTACTCCATTTCCCTGCCCAATCTCCATATCANACTTCACCTAGACTCCTCTTTGAGAAGGAGTTTAGAAAG
>VZSC01015641.1:1297-17187 GCA_013398225.1 Steatornis caripensis
TATATTAATATTACATATTTAAGTTATAATTATATATATAAAATTCAAGGATTCTTTTGTTGCCTTGACCAAGAAATGTAATTACATCTAGTTTTAGAACTGTTTGGGTTTCTTAGTAAAGAAATTGAAGGAAAGAAACATTCTTTAGTTTCACAATTAAAGTTATCTTATGAATTAAAACCCACACCAGTTCTTTTCCAGTTTTGTTCCTGTTCTGTAAAATCTGTACCATATTTTCTTCAACAAATAAACACATATATGCCAAATTTGCTTTATTCTAAATTCACACAGCAAGAAAAACAAAAAGTGGTGATTTTGATCTGAGCATTAAAAACAAGAAAAGCTTTAAAGCAAGCATGAGCAGGAGTCAAAGAGGGTCATGAAAAAAAACAGAAATAAAGAAAATACTTTGTTATCTTCTCTAATGCTTCTAAAATTGGAAGAGAATTGTGAGTAGGAGGAATATTCCCTTATTAGTATTCCATTAAAATCTTATGAGCGATTTTCTGTCTTCATACACCGATATTCAAGCACATTAGTTAGTGTGAAAAGTAAGCGAGATGTTTCTTTAAGGAGAAAGCTGTATACTATTATGTAGTAAAATTAACAGAATATGAAAGTAACAATTGATGGGAAAAAAGTTCTTGTTAAATTTAATTTTCAGTGAACTGTAAACACTGCATAGCAATAAAAGTCTGCTTTAGCTGCACGAGTGCATCACACAGATGTGATGTCTCACTAGAAGCCCCAGCACAAAAATGGTTAGAATTTAACTCATCTCACTGAAATTGTCAACAGTATAGAAATCCCAGGTTTAGACTGCGATCTGTCTGATTTATCTAGATATTTATCATGATTAACGCAAGCATTTGTTTTTACACAGTTATTCATGGGACCTGTATTTTGGACCTATAACTTATGGGATGAATCACTCATTTTGAAGTTACTTCCTGGACCTAGCTGTCACAAAAGCCAGTCCTGGTCCTACTGAGTGTTTGGCAGAGAGCATGGCAGGAAAAAAATGAAACGAGGTTTCTCTTCCATCTTAGCTACTGTTTTCTCCCTCAACATTTACTCATCTTTGTAGCCCAACACTTTTGCCTCTCAGCCTCTTGGACCCTGGCAAAGTTGCATTTTCCATAGCCTGACCATGTTTCTGGCAAATATACAAAGAGTTAAAGACAACACAGTTGATGTTATTATCAACAGCTTATAGGTATTTGACAGTTTGTTTGGAAGACAAAGCAATGCTCTACCTCTGTTTCAGATGGTGGAAATGACAGCAGTACCAACCTGAAAGAGAAATAACTCTCAGAGAACATAATGATCAAGATGCTAGTTATTTGTTGTTTGTTTGTTTTTCATGAAGAAGCTTTCTATCCATATCTTTTTTGCACTTTCAGAAACGTTCTGCATTCTGTCTCCAAGAGTATGCCTTGACAAGGTCAAACATTGTAGTTAGAAAAATATCTGCCTGTCCTTCAAGTGATAAGCTCCACAGATCTGTTACAATGAACACTTCAGCTTGCTTACAGAATTTGGGCAGAACTAGAGCTGTCAATCACCTGTCATAAAATACATCCTAAAGCATGGAATAATTCATATCTACTTTCTTAAATTACAGAGATTGTTTTACTATATGCTGAGGAAAATGCATAGTAACTGCTTCCACTCTAGAGTATAGTAAATTCCACCTAAGTATGTTCATAAATCTAAATATCTCAAGAACATTTTCTATATTTATGTTGCATTAACTATTTATATCAATAGTATGCTGTATCCAAAGTTATTCTTACTTAGGAAAAAATGTTTAGGTAAGTGCATTTGTATTATCCTGTACTTCACAATAAAATCCACAGACAAATTACAGTACAATTTTTATGACAATGATGTCATATCTTTATGTTGAATCTTAGTCTTTAAATATAGGCATCTAAATTACTTAGGTAACAAATCTCTCTTCTACTTTCTCATGAGCACTAATGTATGTGGAAGATTTCCGTTAAAGGACAATAAACAGAATAGGTTAAGATCAGAAGATCAATATACACATACTGCTGAATTAATAGATATTTGCTAGCTCTCAAAAGAGGGCACGTAATTACTCTGCTTTAAAGAATGACTTTAAAGTTCAACTGAAGGAGAAACTGAATGTGCTTATGCAATCAAAGCTATAATACTTAAGGACTACTTGTCTAAATTAAAAGTACAATATCAGATCTCACTAAAAAAGGGTCCCAAGTCTCAATCTAAATAAATAGACAAAAAATCCACTTATACTAGCGCATGTAGTGGATAAGGTGCCATTCTTGATCCCTAAGACCATCTGACACAGCATGACTCATGCAGCTAAATTCTGTTACCTTGCAAAGCCATGTGTGTTTATTATATTCAACCTACCTAGAAGGGATGATCTCTGATGTGCACTAACTTCTAAACTTTTCCAGGGGAATTTTTGGGGCATAGCTAGTTTGTCAAGGTCAAACTCATAACAGAGACCAAGCTAAGAATTAAATAGTGTGAAAGTTCCACACTAGTACTACATCCTTACTTAGGATCCAACTTAGCTTACAGTTAAAGGTATGCACACATATAAATCTATTAGGATGACTGTCATAGATGAGTATACAAATACATTCTGTAGAGATTTCATGAGGTGCAGAATGACTGCTCAAGGTCATACTCTTTAGAGGTTTGGAAAACACTTATTCACAACATACATATGTTTGTAGGGCTTGTGTATAACTTCCTTTTTTCCTAGACTGAAACCATTATATCAGAGACGTGATTTTTTAGCTTTGAAATTTCTGTGTCATCATAATTATGTCCTTCTGGATAAACTCAAGTTCATTTTTTTATACTCATTTAACAAGGTTCTGCTTTAGCCAGTGGGATATATTCTTATTGAATTATCTTTTGAGATCAAAGGAGGAACTACCTCATACACTCATAAAGGAATAGTGTAACCCTTTTGTGATGCTTAGACTTATGAAGCTGTAGTGTTAAATTAATAAAGCTTGAAAACAAGAGCTTTCAGTGTTAGAAACACAGACAGTAACAGTCTGACTTTCTAGTCCAATCTTTTATATTGTCCAGTTGCTCTTGTACAGTCAGACCCTGCCCTGAAGGATAAACAAATCCTTTGTAGACAATGTTGTGTCTTAATGAAACAGGAGGCAAGATGTTGCACCTCCCCAGACTGGTTCTGGACTCATGTCTCTTGCACCTGTGCTGGACCTAACAAGAAAGTCTATGGAGAAGAGGTATCATCTGGAAGTCTCTCTAATCATTTGAACCTCAGAGTGGCAAACTGAGGCTTTTTTAAAAAGTGTACACTAAACATGTCAGAAAGGGAACAGAGAATCCCAACAGATAAATTCTGTAAAAATGAAGAACATCATCATTATTCCACATTCTTTTTAGTCTAAAATCACATAATTCTCAAGTGTGAATTCTGTATACTGAAGCTCAACTTATAACATCATCACATAACCAGAAAAATTCCAGAAATACTGGAATTTACATGCATAGTTAGTTGACATCACCAACACCTACAGTAATAATGACCTGCAGGCACAATCTATCTGAACCTGGTTTTGTTAACCACGATCCCTGGGCAGACTGTCTTTGTTGCTAGATCATTCTCTGATCCTACAAGTACAGACCTCCTTCTCTGCTACTCTTTGGACTTACAACCATAGATCACCACAGAACAGCCACTCTCCATAGCTACTAACAATGATAATTAGAAGGTTGAGTTAATATGGCATTTGTAGGTGATTCCTATTTAGCAGTTACAGACATACAGAAATCAGGGAACAGAAAGCAATTTTTTTCTTCAAAAACACATTATTTATTTCACTAGTAAGTGCACAGTAGTCAAAGACTGCTTTAAAATAACAGGAGACAGATATGGGAGACATTGGTTTGTGAGACTTATGCTCCAACATGATGAATCTTCTGGAGTTGGTTTATAGAGAGATTGCTACATTCACTGCATTGACTACTTGTATGTCCTCTGAGTCCTCATTTTAGGTGTAGCCAAGAAGACATATCACACCTGTGCATGAATGTCTTATGTACTTTAATTCTTAACACAACTCTAATTACAACTAGATTTCTATAGACTGTGTTATGCTACATTGACTGATCACAGCCTTCTCTACCATTCTTTAAGCATGAACTTTCTACATATCTGCATTCCTTAGACTGCCTTTTAATCACTCATAGCAATATCCATGTTCACAGGACCAACTGGTGTGATGTCTCTTCACCATGTTTGTGTCTGGGTGCCGTAGAAATGTTATGTGAGTTCCAGACTCATTCTTCCTGCCTTGTTTCTGTAGCTAGTTTTGATCAAACAGTAAAGATTTCTGCACAGCAATATCAGAATGATACTAAGGGACATTCCTTCAAAAAAATTGCAACAATATTTTCAGTTGTCCGTATGAATTCAAAGTATTATCTGAAGTTTTACCTTCCACAGGTTAGGACTTAGAACTATTCAATTTTAGGTCTTTGCAGAATTATTTCTTAGTTCTTATCAGAAAGCCAACCACCTTCTTAAAAAAATAACATTTTATGGTATTATGGGAGCACTGATAGAGCCTTAACAATAGCATTGTGACTGAACTGTAATTATTGATAATTGCTACTGCTGCATGTAAAATTGTCTGTTCATATGACACAGCAAAATCTACAGAAATAGCTCTAATATGTATGGAGTCATTGAATCACTTTTCCTTTTATTTAAATCAGTAAGAAAAGATTTTCATTTTTTTAAAAAAGAGATAAGTAAAACTTACCACTAATTAAGAATAGTTTCTTGCAGTATACCAGAGTTCATGTGCAACAGTGTTTTTAAAAGGATGTTTTTATTACAAGAGTGTCTTTAAAATGTGTCAGAAAGTATGTAACCATTAAAGTTATGTAGATATTTCACCTTCTTGCCACAGCATTTCCTGACAGCTCAGATCAACTCTCACAGCCACTTCGCCAGCCAGGTAAGGTTAGCCAAGCCTGAATTCGGTAAAAATGAAATAAGGAGCTACAGCCCACTGCTGAGAAAAACATTGATCTGATTAGAAGCCGGTTCCACCATCCTGCCTTGTAAGTAAGATCAGATAACTAAAGCTTATATAAAAAACATTGATCTGATTAGAAGTCTGTTCCACCATCCCTCCTTGGAAGTAAGATCAGATAAATAAAGCTTATATAAAAAGCTGGCTAATATCCCCTGGCTTAGAATATTACTATTTGCAGGAGAGAGGACTACAAGGAAAGAAGAACTCTTTGAACCTCTTCTTTTCCCCCTCCCGTTTCTCTTTCTGTTTGCCTTTTCTTTCCTTCTCTTGATCCTCATCCCTTTGCTCCATTAAAGCCAGGGGAGTACTTTGTATTTCTCCCTCCTCTGTTGCCACCTAGAGGAGTGCAGAGAGAAGAGCTGATGCCAGAATGTGCATCAGGATAAACCAGGACAAAGTTCAAAAGGGCTGGAGCTGACAGGAGCTGGGTGTGTAAACTCAAGTAAGGATGTGGGAGGACATGTCCTGCTGGACACACAGATGGGAAACTGCTTCTGCAGCAGACACTTTGCCTGTATAAATTCTCTTAGAAATACAGGCAGGGAGATCTCAGATATTAATTCTTTACCCATTTAGTAAGAATTGTATTGTTCCTAAGAAAAGCCTGATCTACATACTTATAGCACAAGGGATTTACATGTATATGTACTATAGTTATCATCCAAGATATGGACTTACATGCTATATCTGAGGAGTTCAAAGAAGCCATACAACAAAGGATCCTGCTGCTAGCAGTCTGTATTAAAGGTTAATACTGCTAAGTAAAGGAGGTAGATTAATTTATAATGAAAAAGGCTCAAGATAACCTCTGAGCAACTCAGGAATCACATCAGAAATAAACAATCCTATCCAATTTTTACCACAAGACAAGAAAACTTAAAATGCCTTAAAAATCAGAAGTTACCACCAAAGAAAGCATTCAGCTTTCAAAGGCAGAAAAAAAACCAATGAATGTAGATACCAACAAGAGTTTGCAGGATGGTTTTCCGACATAAAAAATATTAGAAACAAACAAAAAAAAAGGAATATTGAACAACTGAGGAAATGTTGTATTCTACCCAACAGATATCAGAAATATCTAATGCTATCAATGGATGAAACGGAATCATATGTTTATACATAAATTCAGAAAACTAATGTGTTGCAATCACTGATGTGAATACTGAAAAATAAACTTCTGTCTGGTTTTATTTCTCATCATTTTCCAGTCTTGTAGTGGTAGAGAAAGTCTCAGTGTCTCTCCTATTACTGTTGTTGCTAATGTTGTTATTTTAATTATCAGAATTTACTGGTATCAGGTTTTAACCTGTAAGCTTTAAACTTCAAATAATCTGTATCTTCCACAAATATTTTTTGAAAAGGTTTTCTATTTTTAAAGTTCAATTTATACTTATCACTCAATCTTTCATTGAAAACAAAGTTAGACATAAACTTAAGTAAACTTAAATCTTTTCTAAAAATTCTGAGTGTGTCTTTCAGGTTAAGAGAAATTTCATTATTTTTCACAGTTTAAAGCTGGGCTGGCTATTAAACAAGCGACAGAGACTCTTTGTTAAGCCCCTCCCTCCCCAAAAGGGGCAGGGGGAAGCAAAACGGGAAAGAGACTTATAGGTTGGAAAAGTTAAAACAGCTTTAATCTAACTACAATAATTATGCATTATAATAATAGGAAAAATAATAATGAAACACAAACAAATATGTACAAAACCAATATCAAGCACCACCACCCCCTCCACCCCCAATGACAAATACATCACCCAGACACTGCAGGGCATCCCAGACTGTACTCAGCAGCAGTCAGGAACTGAATTCAGAAACATGCAGATAGGGATCAAAGGCAGAAGAATCAGAGTCCTTCTCCAACACTGATCAAGGAGCTGGGCACAGCCAGAGAACAGCAGCCTGCAACATTACCAGAACCCACACCAACAGCCCCATGCTGGGCTGAAATAGGCTCCTGGGCCATGGGTGTGGGCAGAAGCACCAGGTGAGGCTGCTTAGGGCCATTAAAGCCCGTTAGTGGCCTCAGGCCCCTGGCCATAAAGGGAGAGGGAGTGACCCTTGGGATCCCTCACCTTTATTCTGAGCATGATGTGTATGGAATGGAATACTGCATTGGGGTTAAGCCAGGACATTACTATAGAAACATCATGTTCTATTTCTTCATAGGAAACATGAAGCTTATAATTTGCCATGTTAAGACAAAAAAGTGTCCTAAAAAAAAAATCTGTAAGACAAAAGCAAGGAGATCAGTCAGAAATGTGTCCTTTCTGCATCCAGTCTTCCCTTTCCTAGATGTACTCAAGCAATCCTAAAGGCCTGATCCATAACTTACTGAATTCAGCAGAAAGCCTTCACTGCCTGTGTAACTGGTCTCAAATGTAGGATTTGGATTCCTAAATCAGGTTTTCTAAGCTTCTGCATGTGGAATTAAGAACCTATTTAAATAAAACATTTACAAAGTAATCTATATTTAATAAAAGTGTGTTCTGTTTTTTAAGCATGTCAAACACTTCAAAAACAAATATCTGACGAGTGTTAACGGGTTGAATGCTATCAGATTTGTAGTTTATGGTAGAGGAATGATTTTTACTTCTTTCTTTAAACAAATTGATATTTAACCTTTACAACTGTTCAAGGCCTCCTATTGCTGACAGTTGCACTTGTTCCACGTTGCCTGAATTTTAAGCAAGTCAGTAATACTTCAGGTTTTATCGCAGCTATTTACTAGAGTGCAAACACTGACCTCCACATGACAGCAGCAGAAAAATGCCTTTTTGAGCCATTGATGCTAGATTGCATGCACTAAGCTCAGGTCCTTACAGTACTTTGGTATTGCAATATGTAACATTTTCTGTGCTTTATCTTCAGTGGAATTATCAGACTCAGATCGGAAACTCAGACTCCTTATGAGATTTTGATGTTTAATAACAAGATTCATGAACAATCAGCTATGTATATTACCAAGGACAAATAATTTTTTTTTTAAGTCATTCAGTTTATGAAACTGTCAAGTTGTCTGGTACCTAAACTTACAGCAGTGTTGACCTTGTTCCAATACCTCCGGTAACAATAAGCAAGCTGCAATATTTGCACAGCATGATGTAATACAGACATGCTACCTTGGTCCTTCATTTGTGAAGAACTAGCTTCATCCTTGTTAGAACCTCCTTAGATGAAGTTTTTTTTCTGGAATAACCTCCTAAAAGGTCAAATAGAGTAAATAATGTTTTAGAAAGGAAGATATTAAATTTATAAAACGAATTACATAGTTGTGTCTGATAACGAGAAGGGACAGTATTCAATTGTCTAAGATCTAGTTTCACTGAGAATACATTTGCCCTGTGTTAGTGAATGTTCATATCACCCAAATAGTTCAGATTAAGGAATTTTTATTTTTTTGAGATGGCTTAAATGGGCCTGCAAATGTCTTAGAATTAGGACCTGTTACTGTGGTAGAGGAATAAGAATCCTGTTCCTGTCTGAGCTTGTTAGTTGAACAGAAGTTCTAGTGTGTGCTTTTCCCTAAATACACCATTTGAAACTTACGTTCTGACTGAACTGTAGCAGCTACAGAGTAGTACAAGCATATAATTTGTGATAGTTTCATAAGGTTATTTGATGATCTGATTCTACAAATAAGCTCTCTAAAATTAATGTCTGATTTCTGTATCTCAAAGACAAAAACCAGTTACCAGGTCTGAGATGGGTTTTTCAGGGGATCAAACATCAAGTCTTCTGTCAAGACAGACATGTCTTCAAAGACTTACTCACAGCTTCTGCATGCTGACCAAGGGATTATTCATGGCTAACAGGAAATTCATGGTGGAAAAGCATATTTCCAGCTACCCTTAATCCTTAGGACTTCTTTTTTTTTCCAGTTGTGAGTAACTTCGCAAGATGAAGTGAAGGATAGATATCCTAATTAAATATTAGCCTTTTTTAAAAGCTTAAGAACTTGATTTAGGCTTGATTAGTGACCTCCAGCCAAGTATGATCTGGTTATTGGAGTCCTATCCAAAGAGCAAGGACTTAACTAAACATAGCCCACTTTTTAATCCATCACTACTGCAGCACAGCTATTCTTCTTTTGAACAGTTTAATAGTTAGAACACTTGCCCAGGAAACAGATATATTTAATTTCCTTTTGAGCTTCGTCTTTTACTTCACAATGTCATGATCACTCTAGTGGATTACAGAACAAGAGAAAGTGAAAAAGGAAAAGAAAAAATGAAAGCTACTCTTGGGTTGGGTCACTGTGCAGGCAGAAATGCAGGATTTATGAAGACAAGAGAAGATCAAATAAATAGAAACCTAAACATCTAGTGGTTATAATCCTGAAACTCCTCAGGTTGAACCTTAGTCTCTATTGTTCTCTCACTTAGGAAGTGAACGCTTTAGTAACGAGGCTAGCATATAAAATGTATTTGTGACATTTGTCATATGTTATTAGGTGTTACTGATTTGAGTAGACTTTTACAGCTTGAGATGTAACTAGAATTAGACCTAAATAGCTCTTTGAAATTTTACTACATGATGGAAATAATTTTGAATGTTTGCAAGTGAGCCTGACTGTAGAGCAATAGATTAACCATACAGTGAAGATATGTTTTTTTGCACACAGCTGAGTAAATTGACTGACTTATTAGTAAAGCAACATCTCCACATCAGAAGTTCTTCACCACCAGTTCTTAAGGAAGGATACGTGGTTGCTAAAATGCATGAACTTTGGAGTTTTTCTGTTGCTTTCAATTCTATATTCAAGGGGCAGCAGCATTTTGAATGCCAATGTAGATTTACGTCATCACTAACAGGACAAGCATTTGGAGTGGCACTCAGTGAATGATTGACATTGGATATACAGTGAGTTCTTATTCTGTCAGAATTTGGCATGTTTCTAGGTGTCAAAGTTAATCCACTGCCAGCTATTTGACAGGATTGTATTTAGTGCCTGATGCCAGTCTCCAAAAGGTTCATGATTAAGGCTGCATACAAATGCTGCTTATTCAATTGAATAAATAACAGTCCCACTCACAAAAGAAAAGATGGACTCTCCATACAAACATATTCGTTCTTCACAAAGTAGTAAGTCATGACAGGGGATATCAAGGTGTTTGTGCTGAGTCTGTGAATTGGCAATCACCTTTGCAGGGCTGGTAGTGGTGAGAAATACTCTACCTATGTGAGGTGTGATGTCATCAGGAGCTGACAGGAGCTCTGGGAACATAATAAGCAGCAGTAACTGCCCTGGCTGTACAAAAGGAAAAGCATGTTGAGTTCTCAACATTTTGGCCAGCACATAGAGGGTTAGGACCCTAGACGTTCTCTTTGGGATTTGTAATGCTTTCAGTAGTTCAACACTTGAAAGCTGTTCTTCCAACTAGCTCTTGAGCTCATGAAATGCAAGAAGACTTCTAAAGAGATGTACACAGGAGAGAGTCAGAGATGACATCCTGCCTTCCCTCCCCAAGGTTCAAGCTTCCTGGATCTTTGCACTGTCCTGTACAAACATCTCTTTCATACTTCCACAGTATGCCTACAGCTGGCATGACTAAAACAAGTCACTGTAAGCAAAGCAGAGCTGTGAGCAAATAGAAATATGAAACACTATCCTCTTCTTCCTTTGCTCTTCTTTATTCTTCAATTACATAATCTGCTTTCTGTTTCTGTATAAGCACACACTGTTTTTTTATAACAGAAGTAGAAATTTTTGTCAATGATTTCCAAGATAGTAAAGCAGAGAAGGTAAATTACAGTGGATGAAAGGGGACCAGCCAAAAAGATGGGAACATAAAAGGAGAAGAAAGGAAAACTGGATCATGTAAAACAATCATCAGAGAGTACAAAAATGGATAGGATGAGAAGATGAAAGAAAAGACAGTGATGATATCAATTGAAACTTTTGACAGTACAGATGGAACCTTCTTACTGGACGTTTTGTACCCTACAAACAGATACTTTAAAAATCTCAAACTTTCACCTCCTATCATATAATTTTCACATTTCTTCGTATTTGTCATGTCTCCCGTAAAAAGTTGTAAGCTTTTTGGGACAGAGATTTCGTTTCAGCTGTGGAATCCCAACTACTGACTAGGCCTAGTAAGCTTTTCCATACATTATAGGAGTGGTTCAAGTATTCTCCATCTATACCATCTGGAGAAATTTATTTTTGTTGGGTGACAATTGTAGATTTCTTGAAATTTCTTTTCAAATTACCTACAGGGAAAGAGGTACAGAGTAACTTGTTTTGGGTTCTATAATCAAATTCAAAATATTTCCTTTTTTGAACTGGCCTCTGCAGGCTGCTATAAATTCTGTTTTAGCTATTGGGAGTAATCCTCACGGTTTTCAATTACATCAATTCTTCCTCCTCAACTTACATCCATTTTCCTCCTAAATTTACCTTTGACTTAACTTATTTCTGCTCTAACTTGTGTCACGCTTCCTGGCAACCATGTAAGAATGAAGTTAATACTAGTGTCAAAACAGGAAATGGAGTTAGCACTAAGAAATATAGAACTGAAAAGAAATGCAGTTGTTTTACCTTAGAAGTGTCTGAAAATTATTTCATTAAACTGGACTTTTTTATTATGAATAAATATTCAATAATTCAACTCTTCATTCCTCTTCTGTGATGAAAATAATACCAAAATGTTCTATATTTTCTTGGTTTTGATCATACCACATTGGTCTTGTACATGTCATTTCATATCTGGGTATTCTCAGATAGGTTTCTTTTCCTCTGACATAAATCGAGTTGGCTTTTGTGTGGTTTTTGTATTTGTCGAAGATTTCCAGATGACTGCCAGTCATATCAGTTTGGTTGCTACTACACAGCAGTTGAGAACAGGCATCTTGTATGTTCACAGTCTATAAGAATCAATTTATTCCATAGGTGCAATACTTCCTAAGGTAGAAGTATTCTTCAGAAGGATCATTTCACACACAGTCAATCTCCCCATTAGAACAGGTCTGGAAAGTCTGCCTTATCCTGTGCACGCTGTGGAGTTGATATGGGTGTACACACTAAAACTCACGTAACTTGAAAATTCTGGATACATTGAACCTATGCAATTTAAATGGATTTCAGTGCACAGTGACATTTTTCTCATCAGGAAAACTCAGACAATTGAATGACAGCCACTGTCACTATCCTGTAAAACAGTAAGTATTTTACCTGATAATAAGTTTCAAAGTGTTTCCCACATGAAAGAATTTAATTACTCTGTACATTAATAGGCATATATTTTGTTTCAAATCATACAACTTTCTTATAAATGGGTTGTGACCCCACACAAAGCAGTCAGTTTACCTCAATCCATGGGAAAATAAACATTACATTACTCTCTGGCTTCTTACTTCCTCATAAAGTAATGCAGACTCATTTGTCACAAGTCAGTGGTTGTAGTACTTTCTAATCTTAACACCAGAAGTGAGGTAAAACAATCAGAGTGAAGATGTAGATCTCTTTATTGATGGTCTCTAGTGGCAGTTGTGTTTTTACCCTTTAGCAAGCAGCACTTGATCTTCTTAGTCACTAGACATGTTCAGTAATTTTTTAGCAGATTTCTGGACAGAAATACATAGCAAAGTGTTGAAAAATCATATCCAGAACATGTCTGTTGATTATCATTGATTGCCTTTTTTCCTTTCTCTTGTTTGTTGTTCAGCTGCATGATTTTTTACTTGTACAATACTTAAAAATGCAGTATAATTTCCTGGAGGAAAAGCGTGAGTTTTAAGGTCAAATTAATCAAATTTTTTTTTTATATATATAGCAATGGCCCGAGTACAGTCCTGAATAGAAGACCTTTTGATATATATTTTTTTAATATGTTAGCCTAGTGTTATACTTGTTACGGGCAAAAGGGAACACACTATATATATGCAGCCAAAAATTTATTGTTAACCATCTAACCAACATTTTAACAGACTAATAGTGAATATAAACATAGAAAATTCTCACTAAAGTACAGCTAAAATTGTTATATATAAACTTCCGGATACCTCTGTCTTTTAATCAGTGTTATGTCTACCCTTCTAATGTCCCTTTAGGTCCTAAGATTGATAGTCTCAGTCTTCCTGAAGAAGAACAAATGATGGTTACAATGAGCCGTGAGCATCCTAAGGACTTCACTTTGAGGAGTTTAATGTTCAAAGTGGGGGCTACTTCCTTGAGTTCCTTAGGTTTATTTTTATAATTTCTTAGTACCATTTGATCCTCTCTGTCTGCTCACAGCTGAGTGTGAGGGTGGTCCCACAGCCTTCCCAGCTCTGGACAAGGTGAGTCTAGGCTAGCCCTGAGACCTGTGCTCTTAAATCAGGGCAAAGCCTTTCATTACTTGTTAGAAGCAGCCTCATGTGGTGGGTTTCAAGACACTGATGGATTTCTGCTTTCCCCTGCCTGACAGATGTGATTGCAGCAGGTCAGTACAGAGCTGCACGCTTACTGCCAGTAGTTGTGTAGATATGCATGCATACATGCATAATATGGAGGACATACATACGTGGATTGGCCACAAACATCAACACAGACAGAGCAATGTCTTTATCAGCATCCACATAGTCACACAAAGTACTCACATACAAACAAAGCAAGCTTTATACATACTAAAAGTTCTTCCATCTCCATCCAATAAAATTCCTAACCACCTTTAGGCATTAAGTCCTTTTATTTTGCAAGGCATTCTGGAGATAGTTCCTTTGGTAGTTAGTTCAGTGTGCTTCATTTTCACTGACAAGATTAGCAGGGTTTGGCCATGTATTGTTCTACCTCTGATTCTTGATGTTCGTTATGTTTACTGCAATCATCTTTTAATCTCATAATCTAAGTTGCAAACTCTATATATCATGCTAAACATGCCCAAACTTCCCCAAGGACAGGCTATTTTAATGATGGGAAGCAACTTCTTCTGCTAGGAAAGGGCTTTATAGGTCATGTAGGATCTTTAATTTAGAAGTCATCAAGATGTCAAGCTGAGGTGATCTGACTTGTCTAAGAGGTGTTCTTATAACACTTGTTTTCTACATACAGGTTTGCTGGAGTGTGGTTTGTTTTAAAAAGAGTGACAAAAGCGTGACAGTTTGAATGCATTCTGGAGTGACCGTACCTGAGAGAGTTCTTTTAAGAAACATTTTAGATCTTACTAAAGAAGATTCTGTTTTTTGCAAGTGTGATAACCACTGTTACTTGGGAAAAAAAAAAAAACCATAAATAAAATGGACAAATCTACCTCAAAGGAAATCTTGGTAAATCTTAGATTTATGGGGAAATTAAATCACTTAAGAAGACACTAAAACTTGCTTTTGTAGAATTCCATACTATTCAAGTGATTACTCAGCTAAGTATATCTTCCTCATTTACATATTAATTATCTTTGGGCCAACCATTTATGTGGGCAATAAAATTACCATAACGAAGTGACTGGAGAGATGTAGGAGGAACCAATTTTTTTGGTGTGTAAAGATGAATCGGTGGCATATCTGATCCTCTAAAGAAGTTCAGATGAAAGTTTTGATCTGAGGGCTGTAGATGGAGCTAAAACTAAATAAATACTTAAATGCTGCCAGTTGACTTGAAACCAAGATGACCTAGTTGTTGGATTCACTTGTACTCAAGTATAGATCACCAACTGAGGTCCAAACAGTTTTGTGTTGGAAGACTTTGATATCTCTCCCATATAAATCTACTTTTTAAAAGGTTTCTTTTCAGTGGTGACCATGAGTGGAATTTCCTATGCCTTTCTTTAATGAAAATTAAAATCAATAAGATATTTTTTGTCTTGCTCCAATATATCAGTTCCTCTCTTGTATTGCTGAGCCTAAAACTATGTACATTCTCCAGATGCAGTCTCCTAAGTGGCAAATAGAAATAAATAATTTGAGGGAAATCTTTCAAATTCTTAGCTACGGTCTTAGTAATGCAGCCCCTTATGTGGTTAGCGTTCATCACTGCAAGGAACCATGGAATCAACTTCATGTAAGATTTTTTTTTTTAAATTAGTTGTGTGTTTCAAAAAGAAACTGAATAAAACCATAACATTTAAATTCTGTAATATTTCTCCGTGTCTCCCCACTCCAGAAAAGGTTTGTAAAGCAAATCCTTGTCAATATTTTAAAACCTCAAACATAATATAGTAAAAGAGAAATAAACTACATATGAATATTTGTATTTCTTTCCAAAGTGATAAATGTTTTAAGAAAAGTTTGTCTGCTCCGTTTCAGAATTGTTCAAATTCAAGAAAAAAAAGTCTTTTATGCAAAATAAGCCGCAACCTTCAGAATGAATATTCTCCTTGAGATATCTCCTCTGAGTGTTAGACTAAATATGTAACATTAAGACACTTGGATAAAGATTAATTCACTTTGTCCTTTAAATAGCATCATGGGATTTAGATCAAGCTACATCTCTAACATCCGTTTTTTAATCCATTGTCGTAAATTAAACTTTCAATTTAAATTCACTAGAGGAAAAGGTGTATTAATATAATCAGAACCTTTAAACATCCTTTTTTGCTTATCTTTAGTATTATAGTAATAAGTGTGCAATTTTCTAAGTGGCAATTCTTCACTGCTGGCAAGGGGGAGAACTGGTTTGGCTTTCTTTTGTTAGGATTTTTTATTTTGTTGGCCTGAAAATTTGAGAAGGTGATGATGAGATCTGTAGGCCAAGTTATTTGCATGACTAATAAGTTTAAATTTGATGCCATAGCATTGACAGATGCTCATTTTCATATATCTATCATGTATGTAAAGGTAAATGTCAAGCAGTACTTATTAAGAAAATACCTTACTCCTGAGAATTAT
>VZSC01015641.1:17294-39251 GCA_013398225.1 Steatornis caripensis
CTGAGAATTATTATAAATTCAAGAAGAAAATAAAATAAAGTATAGCAGATGTGTCAGCAATGAAAAATTACTCTGTTTCTTGACACACATGTAAGAAAAGGCGTACATTTTGTAATTTATTACTATTTTGTCTAGGAGAGACATTTAAATTTCTTCCAGTTGCTATCAGAATTTATTAACAGTCACATTTTAGATATAAAATGGAACTTCATATAGTTTATAAATAATTTATACATTAATAAAACATCTAAAATAAACATTCATTCAGTTCGTATTTTTGTAGTCTGACTAGATAATTGGTGCTCATATTACGCCTTATAATAATGCAATTCTGACATTATTAGTAAACCTATGCTACTCACTTGTAATATATTCTTTATCGTCTATTCATAAATAGAAGATAAAACAAAATACTGCCTAGTTATATATACCACATACTAATTTAAATGTTTCAAGATTAGTATTCCCCTCTATGAGATATTCCACAAATCCAAGCAGACATCCATTCTCCATCCAGAGTGTTGGTATTTTTCCCCACCTGTTTTAATATCTATTTAATGTTCCTGAGAAGTCACGTCATGAAACCTAATCTTTACTAAATGCAGTACTCATTATATGTATACATATTTATTTATATGTATACATATTTATTTATATGTATATATAGCTTTGCATAAACCTTTGCAAGAGAGATGAATAAAATGAGACTGGTCAGAAGTGCAAGCTGGGTGTTGATATATTTGAGAGTGCTACCTTAGAGCAGATACTGAAATTCCCAACTATTTTATTATGTTTAGTACAGTTCAGATTCAAGTGGTATAACTGTGATATTTAGGTGACCTAAATCAGATAAGTCATGACATCTTCTTAAGAAAGACAAAATATCTCTGAAATGTGGATAATTTCAAAATAATTTTTCAGGAGCTTACAATTAAGCAGCTGTGGATGTTAGTCATTATTGCAACTATGATGTTTCTTGTAACTGCTTGGGTACCACCACCCCTGGACCATGCCTCAGGTAGAGATGGAATGAGTCCTGACATACTTAAACTAACCTAATCCATTTTACTTTGAATGAAATGGAGAAAATTCTCAAAAGTTATTTCGTGAACATGAATTACTGTTTTAACATTGCAGCAATTAGAAAGGGAAAAAATGAACATTAAAAATTAATAACACATTCAAAAGATATGTCAAGGAACACTCTTTACACTTGGCACGTTACCTGCATCTCAGAGTCTTTGGAACCAGACGGCATTTATTCCTCATGGAGTATCATCTCCCAGATTGAAAATCCCTTGTTCCCTTAATCCCGACACCTTCACCTCAGGGTGATAATTGGAATATGAGCAGGACCTAGAGAGGCGGCTGAGGCCTTTGAATATTTCAGTCAGATGGGATTTTGATAAACAGCAGGGAGAAGGGGGATGTTGTAATTCAGTTTGCCCTTAGTTTATATTGGCTCAGAGACAAGGTGGTTGGAAACAAAATATCAGCGCAATTATATGTTCTTTTGAAAGTGAAACTGAGCTGGATAAAATTATAATTATCTTCACTGACTCAGCTTTTTTTTGTTTTATTTTTTTTTCTGTTTATCATACAAGTTCAAATGTGTCATGTCATTATCATTAACAACATTATTGAGGTTAGATGATAGAAATTTTCTATTTTCTTTAATCTCACTTTCTTTGATCAGTTATTAAAGGTACCTCTCTCTCTCAAAGTACATATAAATGATTTGTAATCAAAGGCCATAGTAAAAAAGGAGAAAGAAACAAAAGAACAATTTTAAAATAGAACTCTCTCCATCAATTTCTCAACTCAAAGCGCCAATACGTGTAAACACACAATACACACATGAGCACTTGTTTAATATTCAGAGTTCACTACTACATTTATTGTAAAATCTGTCATGTTACCCTTGCAGTAGAAGGCATCACAACAGTGATGTAAACAGAAATCAGACCATTATGTTTTAAAATACACAAGACCTGTTATACCTCATAACTCTCATAAAAGATTTACTTTGGTCTTCAGAGTGTGTTATACCTCCTTTGTTTGCTGCATATTATCTCACAAATTACTTCTGTGTGGAAGAGACGGGTGGAGAGAGGGGTGTGAGCATGAAATGTGAGGAAGGGGAAAATCTGCTTATAAGTGCAAGATTTTAACTTTTTTCCTAAATATCAGTAGGGGGGAAAAAAACCCCAAACCAAAACCACCCCCAGCCCCAAAAAACCCCAGCAAACAAGCCCAAACAACCTCCAAACAGATAATCTCAGCAGTTACCCTTAGAGTCACTATTTTACTATCTTTCTGTGGCAATCACAATCACTTTGCTAAAGTGCACTTTCTGAAATTGCTTTTTAAATTTATAATGAAATCTTGTGAAAATCTATTTGCTGTACATTAGCTGCCATTTTAAATCTGGGAAACTCGTAACTTAATTATTTGCATTTGTGTAAATAAGGTATCCACATACCAGTGTTTTCCCAGTGGTGAACATGTCATGTTCCTGCCAGTTTTGAGGTTACATATGCCTTTGTTATGGTGATCTGGCAGTATTGAGAAGTTGTTATTTATGAAGGCAATTAGAAATGACCAAAAGACCTATGCAATTGCAACGTTGCACTGAGTACATTACTCAACATGAGGAGTTGTTCCAACAGGAACACAAGACTGTAAAGAACATTTACAGATACTGTTATTTTTTTCTTGCCTCCACAAATCTAATCTGAAGGCTGTTTTATCAACCTTGCAGGTCTAATGATTAGGAGATACTGTTGCTAAGGAGGGATTAACGTGAACGAATATGCTGGATGTATAAAACTGTGCAAACCTTCTACTATGGTTGAAGGAGACAGTCACTCTTAAACCATGATTCATCTCATAAATAAAAGTAGTCATTAAAAATTTGCTAGTTCAACTAAATACTAAAGAGCTTGCATTTTCCCACTGACTACAAAATGAATCTAGATGCATAAACTCAGATACAAATGTTAGTATGGCTGACAATTCAAACAGATTAGCAGGATCCGTACTTCCTGTTTTTTTTACAAGACAAACTCCTCTTCCTAATGCTGAAAATCCTTGGTCCACCTCTATCCCTAGCATAAATGAATTGGTTTTAAGATTCTCATCTGTAGAGTAACTCTGATAGGCCACATTCCCTGGTGGTGAAATCTATTCAGTTGTACTATTTCAGTACTTTGCCACACTTGTCAACAAATAATTCTCATCTATGGTCAAAAGAAGTTACATCCATATTCCCTATATCAGCATTTTGGGTGAATAACAATGTAGTGTATCTCCACTATCTAACCGGGGGCATCTTGCATCATCACTGTGAACTGCTCCCTGGAACATCCTACACCTCTTCCTGCGCCAAACATGGAGCCTGGCCTCCTGAACATGGACATTCTATAAGACCTATGCAAGATGCTTAAACTGAACCTGTAGTAGAAATGAGTCTTCTCGGATATGAGGAATCATTAATTATCTCTTTGGCAATTCATGGAAAATGCATCCTCAAGAACGAAATTCAACTAATTAAGTACAAAAAGCTATATCTTAAAGCAGTTTGAGATAGTTCTATGCAATCTAGTTAAGCATTTTAATTTTTTATGTAAGTATTCCAGATATTCACTCATTAATACACTGTCTCAATCATTTGATGCCTGTTCTAGAGATGACGAGGGACAGTGTTGCATTGATAAAATATATGGACACATTGATATGCTTTAATGAAAAATATTGCAACAGGGGCAAATCCAGCCCATTCGTTTTCAAGAAAAGAGCAGTAACCAATGCATACTCTTGCAGTTTGATAACAGGAAACCTGAAAATCAGCAAGTGCCTGTTGAGTAAACTTGTACATATTTCTGTCATATTTAAAGTGCAACAATTCTTACCCTATGATACTCTGGTAACCTCATTGCATATTAAAGTTTTGTACATAACATTTATCTCAACTGTTTCCTAAGAAAGCAAAGAAAAATATCCTGTAATTTGGGGTCTTTTTGTTCCAGTTTTTTCTTAGTTTGTTGGATCCGAACATTTTTACTGGCTGTTATAGCAAATATTTACCCTCAGAGGTAGCTTTTTTCTGTTGCTACACACTAGATTAGGATTAAGTGAGTGGTACTCTAGCCATGTAAAATACTGTCTGAACTGGTAAATAAGAGATATGATAAAGTACAGATATTCCTTTCTCTCTTTGAATTAAACTGAGAACAATCTCTGCATGAACACTCTAGCCCAAGCTGTGCTAACTGGATATGAGGGAGATGTGATTCCTGTCTTGGAAGGGCCACTCCTTTTAAAATTGAAATTCTGAAGCCTGGGGGCTGAAATAGCTTCCAGATACCATGGTTTCTGCTAAAGTCAAAACTGAGAAAAACACATTATATAAGTGACTCTGGTATTCAGAACAGTATATACATAGCTGAATGATTAAGAATTAATTTTAAATGTGATTGATAGCATTTAATGAATTATTCAACTATGAGAAGTTGATCTACTGATATGGTGTAATCCTGGATTTGTATCGAAATACAGTAACAGCCAAAGGAGGTGATACCCTACTCAGCACTGGTGAGACACAGCTGGAGTACTGTGTTCAGTGCTGGGCTCCCTGGTATGACAGAAATCAGTAATAGAGAATCCAAAATTTTAGATGAAACATTAAACTTGCATTCAATGACAAAATAAAATTTTAGGTAACTTGTTTTTCAGCTTTTCTAAATGCAATTAAATTGTTTAGACACTATCATAAAATACACAATTATAATTATTTATAGAACTAATATATATAGAAATAATTATTTCTAGAAATAAGAAATAGGAGAATTAGGTCATATCAGTAAATCCATATAAATAATAAGTTATTTTAGCAATTAAATGTATTTAAGGCCTTACCTGCCTTATGCATTGTGTTGTTGTTTAATTGTCCTTAGTGTTTATTTGTGTTTTGTTGGCTCTGGGTGAACGGCGTGGCTATGCCCTGGTGGTTGATAACCATCTAAGCTGGGATCAGGTGGGCAACAGCTGTACCGGGGTCCTTCGGGGACTATCTAGTGGGCTTTATTAGTAATTACACCTTTGATTTTATTCTAGGAAGTCTGACTTCTCCCTTTTGTGCCACACTGACTCCAACAGATTTTGAGAATTTCAGATATGGTTATGACTATCCCAGCCCCTCAAGACTCTCAAGGTTAATAGAGAGTCTGTCATTCGTTTAATAGCCAGCCCAGCCTTAAATTGTGACAGCATTTCACCAAACTGAACTGAAACATGTTGTGTGATATATGGCATAACTTTCCATGAATGTAATCTAATTTTCTCTTCTGATGCCTTTTCTAAACATACCATAAGAACATATTTGGATTTACTTTCTACTTTTTGGTTTTAGGACACTATAGGTACCAGTTTAGTAAATCTCATTTTTAAGAAAAAACAGGAGTTTCTAATCCGACAACTTGAATGTTTTTGCTTTTTAATGAACTAAATTAGAACTGGAGAGAAAAAACAATCAAGAGACTCAAAGGACAGGAATAAGTTAGGGCAACCATCAACTTTCCAAAGATGAACAAAAATAAGATTTTTATAATAAATAACAGGAAAAATTAATCAAAACCTGGAAATACTTTCCAGCAGAGGAAGATTAATTTCTGTGTAATACAATCAGTGTACTATGCTGTATACCAACTACAGCCTTTGAAAAATATGTATCACTTAAGTAGAAAAGAATGAATTTGAAGACTGGCTTATTATGTCTGCAGGTAGACATAATTCTGAAAGCAGAACAAAAATTTTTACATTAGTAGATTATTCTATGACAAGGTAGATGAGTTACTTCATATTTCTTTCTTCCAAGTTTATCTTCACTATGCCACAAAAGAATTTTCATTTCCAGAAAGTACTGTGCAATTAAACAGTAGTTAAATGAATACGTTAATTAACCAAATGCACCATCATTGTCTTGGTTAATTATACTGTAGGGATACCTTCCCACCAAACCCTCCTCACCCTCTGAAAGCATGAAAAAGGAACAACAGTTCCTCAAAAAAAAAATTAAAAATTTTTTATATTGCACATGTAGTCTGAGCACTGGGCTTTTATCTGGTGAGGCCTTAAGCTGAATTCATTTCTGTCTAAACGACATGGTATGTGCTAGTGTTATACAGTCAAATAAAAGAGATATGTAGTATATGCTGTGTGAGTATTTACAAATTGACTTACAAACACATAACAAGTATTGAAAATATTAGTATTTTCCGTGTTCCTAACAGTGCACATAATTATGTACAAAGAGCAAAAATAATAAAAATCAACAGCAGGGAATTTGGGGATTGTATGGTATTATCTCTTGGTGTGACACCCCTTTTCCTCACCCCAGATCACTAACAACTACCAATTTAGTGTGTGTTTGTTTGTCAAGAATAGTCAGTATTTTATTTGTATGTTTATTTGCATTACCAAAGGTAGCCTTCAGCAAATTTCTACTAAAAAGAATTTAAATATTTTTCTAAGATTTTACAGAATTGTATTACATGGCTTGAGTAAGTCACTTTACAGCTCATAAAGTGGAACAAGAGTATGAGCAAGTTTGAAAAATATTACTGTCTGAAGAAAAAAAATGGGTGTCAGCAACAAGCAATCCAAACCACTTCAATGTGCATGTCTAGGTTTCGAGCATCCAAGTACCTTGTATTGGACAGACATTAGACTGATGCATTTGAGAATATGTGTGTTATCAATAGATCTGAAGCAGATATGCAGCAGCTTGAGTTTTTAACAAGGAAGCAAGATGGAGTTAAAATGAAGAGTTTTGAACTTAAGGGTCTAACATCATGATGTCATAAATATAAGCAGCACGAGTCCACAGACTATCACCACGGAACTGAAGTATACATAACATAAATCAGTTTCCTCATGTATTGACAGATATCATTGCAAAATTTAAATTGAAGGACTAGGAAAGTTTTGAAGACATCTTTTCTGTTTCTGACAACACATGTTGCCCTCAGTCTTCTGCTCTGGTAATAAACATAGCTTTGAAAATTTTTCTCTCTGTGGAGCAATATTTTATTTTTACTGTCCCCACAGTCTTTGTGAGCGTTGCATACTTCTTAATCTGTAGCCCGTAAGTAATAATATTATGTAGGAGAACACTTGCTAACAATTGTTTATACACTGTAGCATGTTTGAAACAGAAACACAATTTAAAACATTACCTCTCTGAGTAACTACTGGTTTTGGTCTCACAAATGACAATGTTAAAATGTTATATACTATTAAAAATAAGTATAACATCACTGGATGACTGCTAACATCATAAGAAGGGGATGGGGAAAAAAAAGAGCATCATTGAGATAGGAAAACATTATATCTTTATGTATCGTTTTCCATCTAGTTTGGCCTTCACACACAGTCAACCATTTCATGTAAAAGTTGCATGTACTGTATGGCAATATATAATGAAAGATCAAAGAACAGACTAACTGATGCATTTTAATCCGATTTTATGCAGGAAATGTTGTGGAACAGCACCATCTGCAGGTGTGCTATCATAAATTTAATGTTCTTTATGTAGTTAGTCTTCGTTAATGTCATCTGTCCTTTTCTTGCTACAGAGTTGGTCTTTGCTTTTGGGGAAAATATAGCAGCTAGTAATGTATGGATTATTTTGCAGACAAAATGCTAGTCATAATATTAAAACTAATCCAGAACCAATTTTGACCTTAGCAAACACTTAGTTTGAAAGATCTCTCCTCTCATTTGAGAGTCCTTATGTTTTTAAGAACTGAACAGACCTACCTGTTCGGTTACATGTTTCATGTAATCTTGTCTTATATGCAGTTACACAGTCTGTACTTCTGTGTGTTGCAAATACTTATTTTTATATTTGTAAAATACTAGACACAGTTCTAAAAGATCATAGAAGTCAGTATGATGCTGTGTAACATGCTTAGGAATTGCATCAAACTGCTTTATAATGTATCAATAAATAGTATGGTTGCTGCTTAAAAGAAAATAATCACATGCTACTCCCACCAGAAAGCTGGATATTCTTAAAGACTATGTTTTTGCCTCACTTCCAGCTCTACACCCTCCAATCCATTGTAGGTGTTTGGAGTTGAAATACTGTGTAGTTTGAAAAATGGTAAAAGGATTATGTGGAAAATTTTGGTGAGGAAGGGATTGGCTATTATGCCATACATTTGTGTTAGGATTTATGTTTATTTACATTCTTAAGGAACTCTGATCACTAATTTGGTCCAAGGGAATATATCTAGCAGTAATAAAACCTGAATAGTACTCATATACATTCACAGGATGTGAAGATTTATTTATTTAATTGTTATAATGCAGAGCTTTCCATTACAGTACAAAAGCCATCCAGAAAAAAACAATTATGTGCCTAAATCCTAGATTGGTGTACTTAGTTTTAAAGCTCTAAAACCATCTGAGCCAGTCATGGTGCAATATATACAGAAAGAAATGGGGAAGAAAATGTTACCCATTTACGTGTGTGCTCTCTTGAGCTTAATTCAGTGCAGGGCTCATCCAGTCCTTAGCACAATGCAGAGGAAGCAATGAGTTACACTTAGACACTGGAGTAAAACTTAAGGTCGTTAATCTTTCAATTCTTTATGTTTATGCCTTTGTAAACTAAATGCAGAGTAAAGGTAAATATTACAGCATAGCAAAATATTAATGTTTTACAGCCATTTTCTCACTTTTGCGTCACGTACCTAAGGGCTTCTAGAAGTTGAAACTCCAAGCTAGCAATCCACATTTAGATATCCCTTTTTTAAAGATCTCAAGACTTTTCTGTAACTGTTTAATTCATGCATTTTTGTCAGATAATATTTTTCTGTCTGTTCTTTATTGATTATCTGTTAAAAAAAAAAAAAGGCAAACCTCTCTTGGTTAAGTACTCTAGATTGTGTATCATGGTGTTTGGAAACACAACTGTTTTCTTTCCTAAGAATTCCAGGAAGAAAAAACACTACCGTTGAACAGATGTAGACAGGAAACATGCAGCTGGGCATTTTTCAGGGAAGTTGATTTTTACTGGAAAATATTGACCCATTAAAATGGAAACCATGGCTATAAATACATAGGGTGGGAGACAGTTCAACTGTGGAAGCTCATTACTGATGTCATCTCTAATATATATCGCTGTAGTTCTGAAGCATAAAACGTCTCTTTCTTCCTCTATCAGCATTCTGTTTCTCCAGGTGTCTCCTCTCCATTTCTTCCTCTTAATCACTTTGTTGGCAGGATTTTCTATCATCTACCATTCTACCCCCTATACTGACTGTTTTAATATTAAGAAAAAAAGAATAAAAAACCACACAAAACCCCCAAAATGGTTAATTTCGAACACAGAGGCAGGCAGGCAGATAGACAGAAAGGGAACAAGAGTAATACTTGGGTAGTTTGGGCATTCTGTAATTATTCAAAGAGAAATGTTTCCAGACAGTGAGGAAAAGAGGAAATTCAGGTTCTTTCAGTTCAATACATTCAAATCTCTTCCATGATTAATTCAGCCCAGGAATGTGAATATTTTGTGTCTGTATCCCATGTGGGTGTATAGCTGACCATGTCTTAAGTGTCCACATACAATGTGCAACACTTGAAATCAGGAAAAGATTAATGGGAAGGGAAAATCCTCATCCCTCCCAGCTCTGCGGGGAAACAAAACATTCAATTTCTGTTTTATTATTTTATATGTGTTAAAACTGCCGAAACATGGCCAATATGATCAGGTTAGTGTCAGAGTTTCAAGGCTCAAATAACCGTAAAATTTGAAAGTAGTTTGCATTTTTTTGAGCTATTACATTGTAGTAGGTCCTCATTTTTTTATGATTTTTTAACTTTTCTCCTATATGAAGCAATTTATCTGAAGATATAAATTGATATTGTTATTGTATGGTGCTTTCAAAGGCCCCTGACAGAAAGTTAAAAATGTTCATCAGTTGTTGTTTAAGATATGAAGCAATTTGAAAAAACAGTTTATTTCAGAAGTATTCTTGTGCTTCATACGCTTACTTTCTAATTTTCAAAATTAGAACTATTAAATCCTTGTGATCTTGAGCTGTATTTTTTCAGAAAACAAAGTTAGGTGCTACAAATGTCCCAGGCTTTGATAAAAAAAAAAAAAGACAAAAAATGTTTCTGGTGATGACAGTTAATACTTGAGGATTGGTTTTCATCCACTATTTTTGCCAATTTCAAATCGAAAGAATATTAGCAAATTTCAATACTTTTCAATTTTTCATTTCATTAATTTATTTTTATTCCATTCTGTACTATTAATTTAACCATGCTTTACAAACTGCCTTTTATAGTTTATCATTTGCTTGGTCACTTACAACTTCTTTTTAATATCCACTTGGGTTTCAAAGCAGGAAAAACAGTATCAGAACACTTACTGTATGTAAGATCTCTTGGCATGTGGTACATGTGGCACAGAATTGATAGACCCCATTATAGTCGTGATACGTTAGATTTTCCAAAGGCAGAGTATAGGTAGCCAAGCAGACCTGGCACATCTGTGCTGCACCAGATTAGTTTAATAGATGTCACCTGAGTATTTCTTTCTGCAAATTTCAAATGGAAATATGGTACCTGAAATGATACCTTTTCCAGCTGATATAATGCAGTCAGAACTACTTGGCTTTGCAGACTGTTGGTGAGGGAAGGAGGGTAATATATTTGTGTCCCTCTCCACTCTTTGTCAGACGCCAGGATAAATCCTTGTGTATTAGTGTTCCACTAGTCCTTATATCTGGTTCCTCACTCACTGAACACACAGTGTAAACTCCCATAGAATGCAGAAGACAGAAGGACAAAGTATAGAATTTAAGTCATGAGAGTTAATGGCTGTCGAAGTAAATCGTCATTCTTTGTAGGGAGGGAGTATTTCATTTGTTTGTTTGTTTTTAGTTAATGTAGTACAACAGACAGAGTGGGGAGAATGGGGAGATGAGGTAATGCTACCAAAGAAGAAATTAAAACCAGGAAATGGAGGAGACACTGAGAAAAGCAGAAGGATGATTGGGGCAAAAAAAGGGGACGTTTTATGCTTCAGAGCTACAGCAGTGTATCAGAGATTGTACCAGTAACGAGTTTATAACACCTTGCTGAAGCAACCAAAATTTTGTAGGCTAAAATATAAATTAGAAATTATTCTTGCTGACATGCTTATCACATCATGAATTCCCAGCAAACAACTTTACAAGGTCTTCCCCTGCATTGACATCTAATGATATTATTTGTATCAATCTTCATATGGCATTGCAGCAGTGTCTTCACAGATTTGCATGTACACTGCTTGACTAGTTTGACACCTTAACATCATTCTCTGTTTTAGATGAAAGTGCTTTGATAATTTTATGGCAATAATTAAATCAAAACAATTTTGCTCTAAGCCTGATAAGAGAAAATGTCAACAGTTTAGTTAGAGTTACTGGATGAAGGGCTAGAGAGTAGTTAATAGTTTGAAGGTTAAAACTGAAAAAGTGCATTGGGGAAGGATAGAAAAATTATGAGAAAAGATAAGAATATCATACATGTATTTGTGCATATGGATAAACAAATAGAAAATGTCTTCTGCAAAAATACATCCGTATGGATATGCTCACACACATGTATTTATGTATGCATGTCGGTGGTTACTTTCACGGCTCACCCTTGGCAAAAGCCCTGTGTAACAACATTCTTCAAGATAAGAATATGGACGTAGACACTGAGTGAATCAAATACACCAGCATGTCTGGAAAGGCACCTGCCACCAAACTGGTCATATTAAAGACAAAGATGACCGTCAAATGGATTAAGCAGTTACCAGGGGATTACCAAGAGACTCAGACAAAGGTCAGATTGAGAAACAATGTAGGAAGAAACATGAAGATCTGTAAACGGGGAAGAGTCCCTCGGGGGGAAACGGGGCGGGCGGGCNCGGGTGGGGAGAGCACAGCTTGTGCTGCCAGGCAGAGCAAGGGTGCGTGTGTGCGGTTATAGAGATTAGAGGGATTAGTTATGGAAGGATATTTTGAAAAATTAAAATGTTTATTAACATTTTGTAAATTTCTAGTATTGTAGTTTATCTGTAGACATAGATCCTGACTCTATGGATTCATTCATTGGCTGTTACGTGGACGTCATTAAGAAATCAGTAAACCACTTTGATCTTAGTTTAAACTACATGAAACAGACCATGCAACACCATTTGGACTGAAAAGCCTTCAAAAACAAACCGCAAACCAACCAAACCGTCCAACAATCAACTGTATGCAACTCTGTGGCACTCTGGTTAGGAAAGATATTAAGCCTGGAAATCATTACATACAATAGAAACATCAAGTCAATGATAGTACTGTCACTGTCACAGTGTTACTTGCAATGAAGCTCAGGGTTTAATTCTAAGTCACGTGTTGCTGCCTCAGTTGCTACAGCTAATCCTGTATGCAACCTACACCACTGTTTGCACCTGGATGTGCTGTGAAGAGGAATGCACTTCCAGGGATACTGACAGAATGATACTCATGCATGAACATCAAAGACAAGATTATAAACAGTCTCAGTTTAATGAGTCCTCTTGAGACTTGGACATCGCAGTTCTGGTCTCTCTGACACCTGTCATTTACATAAAGAATCAGTTTTAAAATCCAGGGATGTGCCAAAGATTGACAAATATGCAATATCCAGAATTTCCTTCTTTGGGAAAATGGATTTGAGAGAACACCCCTCAACATATTTGCATAGAGGGAAAAATTACAACTTTTACAAATAAGTAAACTCTGGATAAAATATGGATAGAACTGCTTTGACATTGGCACTAAGCCATTTTAATTTTCTATAGAGATCTTTATTCATTTGCAGCATCAAATTTATAATTAAGGATTATTCTCAATAACTTGTAAGTACACTTAAATATTTTTATTACCTTTCAGCTGGGAAGCTAATGCTGTAATATATCTGGCTATAAGCAAAACTAGAACAGATGATAATCTTACATTTTTATAAGGTTCCAAATTCATTTCCAGAGCTCTCAAATAATCAGATTTGGAAGAAGGCCAATGCAGGAAAATCTAAAAGCCAGATTATATACACCAGGAAAGCAAATAGAATTAAGTACATTTTCATAAATATATTGATATTAGTTGATTTTTATAAATGTAATAATTTATGCTAAAGTATTTGAAGTTTGTGGTTTTGTCTATGCAGACTTTTTGGCAATTTGTTGTGTGTGAGAAAAATTCTTTCTCTGCCTGGTCCAGACAAATGAAGCACTATAATCCACTGGAAATACAGTGGATAGACAACCTAGATGAACATTCATAAACCAGAATGTAATTCAGCCCTTTCACTGCATCTAACTACTGGGGAATCCTTCCTCTGACACCAGATAATTTTTCATTGGTTCTGGAAAATCTGTCCTATAGTTTTCAATTCTCTCTGATTTTTGTTGCAAATAGACCTGGATTTCCAAGGGTTCTTTGAGATTATGAACCATGCTATGTCTTCTACTGCATAATTTATTTCATATTCTACAGGTTAGCTGAAGAAACTTTTTCAAGCCTCTTTGTTTTCTATTTAAATACGTATGTGTATGTGAGTGTATGTATATATGTATTTATTTCCTTCTTATAAAATCATGATTAGATTCTTACTACAAGGTGAAATGCCCTAAATAAATAACAAATTGAAGAATTACAATAGGGACTATTAATTATATCTCTTATTATCTGAAATAAATGATTACTGAATTCAATTACAGTTAATTATTTTCCCTACTTAATTACCTAATAATTTTTTTAATTGAATGTTTAATGCTTACTTCAGCTATCATATTTTTCTGCTGCTTTCTTGTAATTCATCTTGAGGGGTTTTTCTTCCCTTTTTTAGGCAGAGCTAGTCTTTGGTGTTACAATACTATACGGAAGGTGAGCTTTGACACTGACTTGAGTAAGTGAGTGACTGATGCCCTGAATGCTCTAACAGAAAACAGATCCCATTTGAACCTTTCTGGATTTGATTTTGTGCTATGCTCGTTTAATTTATGGTTTATAATTATTTTTCTGACTATTAACATTTCTGAGTATAAAGACAAAAATCAAACTTAAATTCATTTAATGAAGAAGTTACTTGATTCTCAGGACTCTTCTTTCAGCCACTAGTGTAAATGTATCATAAGAAACATATATATAAAGATATGTATTTGTATATAAATATGTATGTATAAATACATATATGCATATAGGTGTGTACGTGTATGTGAGTGTATATTCATAGCTTTTCACTAATGTAAAAAAGGATGAATATAGTTGGATAATACTGCCTGTATCTATTTGCTCTGCAATTACCAGTCTGCAATTTTGTAATACAGGTAAACAAAACATAGAAATATTGAAAGTAATTTTTAAAAAAACCTCTTAATATCGATTTTTACCCAAACATTATAGATATAAATATATCCTGTGGAGTAGTAACAGTGTTTTTGTATTTTTGTTTTATAATATAGTCGCATTTGTAGCTGATTAACTGGCTTCATATATGAGTTGTAATTATTCTGCAATTAATTTGGGGTTTTTTTTATGTTACTGTATCACTGAACAGAAACAAAAACATCTGATAAACACTATTGCACTTAGATAACAATAAACAAAATTTAAAAGTAATCACATTAAAAGTATATTTTTCTATTTCCAGAAGACACATTGGAAAACTGAAGCCTGTTGGAAAAGAGGTTTTTCTGTGGTAATAAGGAAGTTACTGTGTTTTTTTGTAAAGTTGTTTTGATTAGGGAATTTTCATTTGTTGGGTTTTTTTGTGTTGGTTTTGTTTTCTTTTGGTTTTAATGTCTTGTAGAGGTGAATGTTATCCAGTAAAGCATCCCTCAGCAAATCAGTTTCTTCCTCCTACTTTCCTCTGGATTGTAATGCTCTATTCTCTCTCAAAGGTGTCTCTCTGCTGTGTTTCATTAATTGATTTTGCTACAAGACTGTGCATCAGAGCACTGTGAACAAATAATATAAATTACAAAAACAAGCCTTTTGTTTCACCTGGGCTGATAGATAGGATCCTACCGAATACTGTTTTGTACTAGTTGGTCTGAGCAGGACCACAATGAGAAGCTCTAAGCAAGTACTGGCACTCTTCTTCCACGCTGGCCCCTAGAAGTGAGAGATAAACTTTGGGCTGGTATTCTTGTAAAGGTGGGGAAAAAAAACCCTTGTATTTTTCAAAATTTATTTTTATGTAACCATAGGAACAACATTTTGCTACATCTTTGGCACTGGAAGTTGTAAATTGGGGCCATTGAGAGATGGAAGTGAAAGACCCTCATTGCTGGGAAACCTGTAATCATGCCATCAGAGTCTATATCAGAGGGGCTAAAGAGTGACAAAGTGATGGCTGCTTACAGTGTACCAAATTTTAGTCACATGCACTTCAATTGAAATTTACAAGCAACATGAAAGAACACAGAAACTGGAGAGTGTCAAGAAAAACTGAAATCTTAACTACTCCCTTATTTTCTTTCCTGCACTAATACAGCCTTCTCCAATTCATGCAATTAGCTTATGGGTTATTTTACAGAAGCTTATATACACAGCTGTGCATAACTCACACAAAAGTGTGGCAGATCATATTTGCTATCAAACCAGCCAGCAATCAAATTTTCAAAGGGATTACCTAAAAATGTTCAGGCAGAGACAATGAATGTGTTAGTATATCATACCCATTGGGAGTACTTTTTTTTTATGATTTGCCTAGAGGGTTATAAGTATATTTCCAAGAAAGTTGTATCTATTTCTCTCAATAGTTTTGAAATTTTGGTATTATACATAGCTGTTTTTTACACAAAAAGAGCTATCAATGGTAGTGACTGTGTGTTCTTAATCATATGTTGAAAGAAAAGCAAAGTAGAATAAAAATGTTTGTTAAGTGCTGCTAGAGTTGAAGACATCTGATTATATCGTTTAAGGCAACATGAAAAAATCTAGACATGTACACACATCTTTTGTTAAGGAACCATCTCTTTAGCAGTGTATCTTTTCCTTCCCACACTTTGGTTTAATTGGAAAGGCCTATTGATTTACTTAAACCTGACCATAGTAGTCTGATTTCAGTTAGATAATAATAAATGTCTTCTTTAATCAAAGCTAAGGATAACTGTAACAAATTATTCAATATGTACTATATATATTGGGGCAAAAGATGAGAACCACATATCTCATCGTTGAGACAATACAGTGAATTTTTTTTTAAACTATAGGCAAAGAACCAATGTTGATTCAGTCAGATTTATCAGCCCTTCTTGTAGACAGATCTGCTGGGTCAGTCATACAGAATATTGTGCTGTACGAGTTGCCCAACTTGAATGTAATTGTTTAATAAGCTCATATTGATGCAAACAGTAATTTTTATTTGCTCAATGCTTACAAAGATGCAAATTAATTTTTAAAGAGTTTCATTCCTGATATGATGTGAACATGCACTACAGTATTGAGCATCTTCAAGGGTGTCTGGCTTGTCACCTTCAAGGCCAAGGTGCAACCAAAGGAGAGTCTTGGGGAAGCATATCAGGGCACCTTCTTTATTTACTGTTCCTGTAAGAACTTTTGAAGAGTTCTTTAGAAGACATAAAGTGTCTTAAATAAGACACTTAGATTTCCATCTCTGTTTCAATTACTTTAGGCCAAGTATTTAACCCCATGGTTATGTATCTGAGAGACAATGTATGTTGATTGTTGGTTATCAGAGTGTAATGAGCAGAAAATAGTGAGATATGAGTAAAATCATCCTTCTAGAAGATTATGTCATGCATTTGTGACTTACACCGTGAACTGAAAAGTCTGATTAAGATCACAGTTTCAGGCTGGAAGTCAAGAAGCATAAGGTAGCACATACCAAGTCAATGTTTAATTGGTACTACCCAACCCGGGTGCTGACAGATAGCTGTACCCTCGCTTTGGAGTAAGCCTTTCCATCATGACCTATACTTCTATTTGCACAGTTTCTAGTCCAGTGCAATCACAGAATATTTTTCAAAGATGTCCAGGGCTTCACATAATTCTTGTACATAGTAAGGACAAATATAATGTCTCTCCACAACATTCCCTGCAAATATATCTCAGTCGTTAAAATTAAGAATCTTTTTTCTCCACCTCAGAAAAGAAAACTTGACAATAACTTGTGACAGAGTGAGATTCACTGAATCTGCCCAGCTGAAAGTCCAGAATTCTTACACTATTTTGCTTAATGATACATCATCTACAGGCTCTACTTTTCTCTTGTGATTAGTTTTACTGCAGTAGTATTTATACTCTGGCATACAGACTGCCTTAGAGGGTTCTTGTCATCTGTTGGCTTGTTCACATGTGGAACTCTGCTTTGAATTGTATTTCATAATGTTATAATACTTAAATATGTAGATTCTAAGCATATCACAGCAGTTTGGTACATATGTGAAAAGAATTTATTTCATTTATATATAAATACATACATATTTCTTTTATATATATATACATAAATGAAATCAATTTTATATATATGTGCTCTATTTATCCAGAGTTCAAATGATTTTTTGTCTGTTAAAAATTACTTAATCATGGGACTAACTATGACTTAGTGGAAGAGATCAGCCTAAGGTTGTCAAGATAATTTCATAGAATTATAGAACTATTTTGGTTGGAAAATACCTTTAAGATTATTGAGTATAACTGTAAACCTAACACTGCCGAGTCCACCACTAAAACATGTCCCTAAGTATCACATCTATACATCTTTTAAATATCTCCAAAGATGGTGACTTAACCACTTCCCTGGGCAGTCTGTTTCAATGCTTGATAACTCTTTCAGCAAAGCAATATTCAGTCTAGACCTCCGCTGGCATAACTTGAGGCCATTTCCTCTTGTCCTGTTAACATATCTCTTAATGACACAAAGGGATTTTCATCATCTTCCTATGGATACTTTT
Source organism: Steatornis caripensis (assembly GCA_013398225.1). Lineage (NCBI taxonomy): Eukaryota > Metazoa > Chordata > Aves > Caprimulgiformes > Steatornithidae > Steatornis > Steatornis caripensis. Next base: position 35,290 of record VZSC01015641.1, read on the forward strand.
CTTACCTTGCACAAAGAGGTATCAGGCTTCATGTCAAAATATGAGTTACTCCTTTAATTTTATTTACTTGAAAATATAAGAAGGCAAGGACATATTAGTTATAGTTTCATCTACAACATGTGTAGATGTGTGCATGCAATATCAGATCCTTATTTCTGTTTTAGAATTTGAATGGTTTTTCAAAGAAATCTACCAAGCTGATAAGGTAGTTATAACTGGGTACTTAATAACAAATGCTGGACATTAGAACTACATAACAATTTCTCTATGCTGTAACAAAAAAATACATAATTTATTTGCATATATTTTGTGTTCCAAATAACTTTCCGTTCAATAACTGGAAATAGAAAAACCTAAGCCAGAACCACTTCTCTATAAAAAAGCAACTCATTTCATTGTTGTTTAAACATGTATATATAGTTTTATGCATACTTATATAAGTAAACAATATAATTTTTAATATATTTTTCATATATATATGTATATAAAACTTATATAACTTCTACTGCAAGGAAATGATGCTGTGTTTGATGAAGGAAAACCAAAGATCAAAATGTAAGGAAACCCAATGAGTTTGTAAGCATGATTAACTTCTTGTGTGTTTTCTTAAGAATAAATACACCAAGTTTTTGTTCTTGTAGAGACTGAAAAATAGTATTTTGTAGGGTGCCCAATTACGACATTTGTTAACTAAAGCAGTATCCCTAGTTTTCCATTCCAGTATTTTAGTTCTGTACAAAGATGTTACAAATATGTTTTGTATCTTCCTGATGTAAAAAATATATTAAAAATGTTTTCAAGCAAGTATAAAATATCTTTGCTATTATTGTTAGTTTTAAGTCTAACAAACCTATCCAAACTCTCTGATCCCAATAATCCTGTGTGGATTTCCATTTATGCTAGAGTGGTCTACAAATATAATTCATATAAGAGAATTAGTCATCACTACATAAAAAAATCGTACAGTTAACATATTCCTCAGGAACTTTGGACTACTGTACTGCAACAAATGTGGTCCAAAACTAGTATAATCTGGCATAGTTTGGCACATAACACCACGGGGGAATGAATACTATCTGCAGTTGTTTGACATAGTAAAGAAAGAAAAAAAGAAAAAAAGTGAGGTGAGAAATTGCTGTGCTTCCCAATAAGAAGAAATCTTGTTAAATGAGCTTCTGGCTTCATGTACTCAGCTGTGGACTCTCAAAAATCCCTTTGATTTAGAATTAAGCAGTCTGCAGAGTTTCCTAGTCTTCAAGGCTGCAGCATGTCTGTAAGCATGTGAAAGAGTTTCTTCCTGACACCATTTCTTTCCACTGTAACGTTACTGGGTAAGGCTAATGTTTTTGTGTATTTTTTTCCCAGACTATCATGCTCAAAGCATCCTTCATGCCCATGGACGTGGGTCTGGGACTGAATACACGTTCTTCTTCATTTCCTCATTTCAGCTTTGCAATATAGTTGTTCAGTAGATGAGACCTGTATTTTTCCATACAGTGACAACACAAGATACAAGCTGTGCATCTACTCTCCAACAAAATAAAATCCAGACCATAGGTTTTTAGCTAATTTTTAAAATTCATTCTGTCTCTTACTCAGGTGATTATCTACATTTAAAATCAGAAGATGTTCCATTGCTCTATAGGTCTTGTAAAATGTTTAAACACGTTTCAAAATCTCAAAATTCTGATTCCATGAAAAATAGAAGTGCACTGATTGTTTGGTATGGGAAAAAAAGAACGCTTTCCAAGCTAATTTGTTTTGAGTTTTGGGGTTTTTTTTTTGGTGGGTGGGATGATAAGAATGAGTTGCTTTATGCCTGTTAGAATTTATGAAAGGAGCTGTGTTGCTAGGGAGGACTTTTTCAAGTCATTCCTCTTTCAACTTAGAGAAACTGTAAGAAGAATACAACTGTCTGCTGTAGAAATAATCCCTAAAATTAAAACAGTCTCTAGCTCTAAGAGAAGAAAGACTCAAAGAGTATGATTTAAGAAACATAATTGAAAAATAAATCAAATTATATTTATGAAAATTCAAGGGCAGGGGAGCAAAAATAAACCTTTGTTCTATGCCAAACAAATACTTATACAGCCACAACTGAGCTGAAAGTACAACACCTATTGTGAATTATAAAGGACTTTCAGAGATTTAGTTATACATATACAATTAAAAAGTTAAAAGAACTGCATAGTGGTCATGAATTGCCCCTTGCAAATAGCTACTGATCAGTCTATGAACAAATGTAATACTTCTAACTAATGTCTTGCATAGCCAAGAAGAAAGGAAGGATTAATGACATCATTACTTTCAAGTGTGTGTAATTTGATGTAGGTGATATCTAAACACTGAAGGTGTTTCAGGGTAAAGAATGGCTATGCAACTCACACTACTGGTCTCTTTTTGTTCCCTGTTGTCCTCTTTTCACAATTCTCTCTAATGATTTGATATTTGTAAATAGCTTTAAATAATTTCTGTAACCAAATTGAATAAAAAAACAGTAGTATGGCAGCACATATTGTTCTATATGTGCCAAGCAATACTTTTTAAAATAATTTTTAGTCTTTTGTATATTCTTGAGCATCAGCTACATTCTCTTATTGAATATAACTCTTCAGATTTTCCTTTATAAATGAAGGGGGGTGGAAGACAGCATAATTCAAAGTCTCAGTTATCCTCTGAATATTATAATCCCCTGAATATTCCATTCAGTCCTTGTCTCAAGTATTGAGATCTGTGCTGCAGTAATGCTAAATATCTATAAGACATATTGAGACAGATAACTGGTGGTGTTAACCCAGTGTCCTGTCTCTCACAAGTGGAGGTAGCAGATGCATACAGAACATTATAAGAAGTAGGTAAGGACAAAGAGGTATTTCCCCTGCATGTTATCCTAATCTCTGAAAATTAATAGCTTTGAGATTTCCAGATTAAGAAATGACATTTTAGTTGATATTTCTCCTGGCAAATAGTGTAGCACCAGAATCCATCTCTAGGACCTAGCCCTTAGAATAGCTCACTCGCAGATTATCTTTTTGATTGAAATAACTGCTTTCCTTTCAGACAAATACAGGTTGATGTTCTGGATATAGTTTGCACCATAAAATACCCCACAGAGTCTTTATAGACAAAATTGCATCAGTTTTTCCTTCCTCTAGTATATGATAGTACTGTCCAAGTGCGTGCTGTGCCCTCACACAATCCTTGGGTTTTTTCATGCCGCATCCTCTATCCATACTCCCAACATTGCTGTGTCATTTCTGGTACTTAAACCCAGCTGCTAGGGGAGGACAGAAAAAAAATGTCTAAAAATTAAGTTATGTTGGAGCCTACTGACTAAGGCCTTGAAGAGACCTGGGATTGAGGACATTCAGTATGGATGTATCAGTCTACTCAAGTGATGTCTAGCCCTGAGCTGTGTTAACGCAAGTTACTCTGTGTTACTTGTCCTGAGGACCACAGCTCATTTGCTGGAGAAGGTTCCTTTACCAATAGAGTTGTAGCTTCTATGTTTAATAGTCCCTGAAGACTTTCACAAATTAGCCTAATGCATCTGCTAAATGCCAGCTGGAGACATAAGAAAAAGAAAGAAAAAAAAGCAAATTTTATTGAAACTACACGGTAGGATATGCTACAAATATAAGTCAACAAGTGAGGGGTAAAGTGTTGAGAACCAGACAGAAGTTCATACTAGAGATGCATTACCTTCTGTTAACAGGAGAAATTTTCATTATACTCCGCAAGTTTTCTGCTTATCAAGTTTTTACTAGCTTTCTGGGTTTTCTGATTCAGCTTTGTTTACGGTTATGTTATTTTTCTTTTTCTTCTCATTTCTCTTTGAGTTGAAGAGGTAGAATTCAGTAACACAACCTGTCCTCAAGCCATCGCCTCTGAATGTGGAATACTACACAGTTAGAATGAACAATTTAAATTCTCTCTTCTATTTAAAAACAATCCTAGATATG
>VZSC01015641.1:39384-86695 GCA_013398225.1 Steatornis caripensis
CAATCCTAGATATGTTTTTAACTGTAATTATTTTTAATCTTCATTGCAATTTAGTATAGATCAACACTATATATATGAAAGATGATTCTTTAACCTCAAAGGAAGATATTATATGAACAGGCATTATTACAATAGAATGCAGCAAAATATTTGGCATAAGCTCAAATACCTGCTACAACTTCAAGGCAGTTAATTCTGCACCATGTTACAAATTCTTTACCACTGAATAGGCAGCTATAAAATAGTGGATTTTTTGGCCAAGTGATCAATACTTCCCTTTGAGAAAACTGCATCTTTTCAATCTGTAGGCCTTTACATAATGTGGGCTTTGCAGTAGCTGAGAGATGAGCAGGATTGCTATCACTTTGCTGTTTGTGTTGGATTGCTCAATGCCAACAGTGAATAATGGGTAACTAACACCTCTGCTTCATCGACTGGCAAACTTCAGCACTGAAATTTCTGTCACTAGGGAGTGACACAGGTCATTTGGGCTGCATAGTAGAACCATAGATTTAAAACATCAAGAAGAATAGTTAATCTATTCATTTTAGAAAGTTTGTACATTCTAAGGAGAATAGAAGTTTAAAACATACATTGTCTTCCATGGTATTTATGAAAAAAGGAAAAATACAGCAGCAGATTTCAAGTATATTACACATCTTAGAATGTGTATGCATTACTATTTTTTCTTTATATTTAAAAAAAATCAGTAAGTTCTTTATGTTTTATTCTTTAACATTTAATTTTTTTTTACTTTTCGTGTAGATGAGAATACTGATTTTCCCTCTAAGGGCAAAAACAAGTGTTTTGAGATCACCACATTGCCTGTAAGAACTTTTAGCATTCCATGAGAAATGAGTTGCAGCAGAAATTGTCATTAAATGTTCATTAAATCAGCAAGATATAAGACTCTCCATATCGTGATATTTCCTAAATAGTCTTGAGCAAACATGAGCTGAAGACCATTTATAATGGTATTTAGGGAAAGATTTAAGAAGACTCTTAAGATTCATAAGAATTGGATACTATCAGAATTGGTAAATCCTCAAAATACTCCTATAGAGATCAGAGTGTAGAGAAAATGCTGTCTAGATGAGAATGGTGATATGTCAGAGGTCCTAACTAGTGTGTTGTCTGAAGTGCTGGTGGAGGAAAAAGAGAAGCTATTGTAGTTAGCATACTTTGAATATAAGGGAACTGCTAATTTCAGGGTGATAGAAAAGATACTGTGGGAACAGAATTGCACCTGCATGTGTGTTCTGTACACAGACATGAGGTGCTGAAAAAGATTGGTGAAACATTGATGGTTATTTCTTTTAGAGGTCTCGGAGATGAAATGTTGACAAATGAATGAGCTTGTCTTTTGAATACAAATCTCAGTCTATTGAGTCACTAGCATAAGACACCTGAAATGTTCGTAAATGCTCAATCAGGACTTTTTTTTTGTTTTTAAGTCCATTTTGATGACAGGGAACATCTGTAAAAATCAGATCCAAATCTGATTCTGTCTTCCTCCAGAATTAGTGATTATCTGAATGTAAGATTATGATTTTGGCCATCTCCCTCCTTTGAGCAGTGTATGGGTTTAAAATATTTTGACCAAAGTGCATCTATTTGCCAAACTGGCACATTTCAGTAAGACTAATATCATTAATGCCCCTCTGGTTTCGTACTCATGAAACAATCAGCTTCTGTCGGTTTTAGCATACATTCTGGTCTTACTCGTATTTTAAAAAGAGCAAATTCATTATCCGGAGATTTATTCTCCTGATACTTAGATATATTTGTAATTTCCAGCTCCATGTGAACAGGTAATGGGCTTATACTATAGTATACATAGAATTATAGAACACGTCAGGTTGGAAGGGACCTCCAGATATCCAAGCCAGCCTCCTACTCAAATCTATGAGACTAGACCAGTTTGCTCATGCCTTTGTCTAGTCAGACTTTAAAAACAGCCTCACTGGACCATTTGTTCTAATAATTGATTGTCCCAACAGTGAAAAAGATTTTATTTTCTGCTATGCTACTAGGCTGTCACTGACTTTTTTACTAGTGTGCTCTCCTGGAAATTGAAATGCAATTGTTTAAATTGTTGTTCAATACAACAGAAGCAAATAGCTTTTGTGTAAAGTGTTAAATGAAAATCTGATTTCTTGTTTTAAATCTTTTTTGTCTTTCAATAGGCTGTTTCATAAAAGGCAGGTAGATACAAAGGAATAAATCACCAATTGTAAAGATCATCATGTCTTCATTATATACATATACATATGCATATACATACACAATAGAGGAGAACTTAGGTTACACACACAAAGACTTTTACAGAGGTTAGGAAAGTAAGCTAGAATTCACTGTTTGGGGTATGTTCATATATATTGCCTTGTCAACTTTTTATTATAAATGGAGAAATAGTTTCATAACAGCTTCATAAATAAAACCTACAATAAGTCTCTTAATGTACCTATGTCCCTAGAGGCCACCTTTTGATTCTGCATAGGATTTTATTTAACTACTGTATCAGTAGGAGTTCTGCTTAAGTGCCAGTTTACTCAGGTTGTCATTATGAAAAGAAACTATAATGTCTAAGTAGAAAGAAAAAAACTGTAAATGATTTACCCAAAGGCTTTTTCATCTCTCATTACCACAGCCACCCTTTCCTCTGGTGAAGGATACTTCCTTTCTGTAAGTGACGTAAATTACAATATACTTCATGAAAATGGCTTTGCCATGCATAGGCAAACACTGACAAATTGACTCACATTGGTACTTTCTTGGCACGAACAGGATATTTGCAACCAGTATAATAATCTTGAGAAAACAGATTGCAATTCAGTTCCCTGGCCAGAGACTTCATCTATGACACAAAATGTGTGTGGTGGCTGAATTTTCATGATGATAACTACAACATGAACAATATAACCACGAGTATCGTTTTGCTTACATCAACACTTCTGAATCAAAATAAATGTTTTTTAGAAGCAGATATACAAAACATCTCACATCAAAATCATTGGTATTTACACAGGAGGTAAAATTAATCTCAGGCAACTATGGCATTGTCATCTCCACAAACTCCTAATATGGTATAAAAATCATGAAACTGTAAGTTCAAACCCATAAAAGGTATAGATAGACCAAGAGATTTAAGCATGCTTTAAATAAGTAATGTATACTCAATTTTTTCTTAAGAAATCCATGAAAGATCTGTTGTCTAAAGCCAGAATTGAAATAGTCACAAGGGAATTCAAAGTGAGGTATTCACAAGAACAGAACCCACCACTGAGCGACATAAAATCCAAGAGTAATTTACTTAGCAGGACAGAAGGCAGATACTGGTTTCTATTCTAAGATTGCAATTTTGTCAGCTCAAGGGAACAGGACATCCGCTGCAGCTGCTCAAGATGACAAAATCCTGCTGGCAGCCTGATTTTTACTCCTCAGCCTCAGTCTTACACACAGTATTGGATGCCCCTAGATGTGTTCTTCCTTTGTCATGTCCAAGGTTATAAGCCACAAATGGATTAACTAAGCAGATCTCTTTTCTCCATATCTAAAAGCAATAAGATGCTTCTGGCATCTTGTCCTAAGTACATTAAGAAGATAGCAAGTTGTTAATACTTAATCTAGCTTTTTTGGGTTTTCCCCCGCATACTTAAACCATTAGTGAGCACAGATGCATTTCAGACCTTTCAGGTAGGGGTGCCCTGCCTAAGACCACTGTCTGAACACCAGTTGTTACTACAGGACATATCATAAACTTCTGATGAGTAAGAACTGGGGAGATGCAGCCAAAATCTCATTTTTTCTGAACAGCATTTTCAAACAGGCTTCATCCCCGACTCTTATAATCCCATAACAAGTATTTCCATTAAATACTTACCATTTGTAGCTGGTTTTTACACATTGTCACGGAGCAGAGTTAACAGGGTTCAATGGCAAGGTACACTCTATTGCTTACTATGTGGACGAAAGGAAAAATGGGTTAGAATAAATTTAGAATTATTTACACAGGGACTGAAAGTGCAAAAAATTAAGGGAGATCCTCCTGTTGAGTCACGAGATTCAGAATGGATCCCCTTACTTTCCAAAATCCTTCTCAGAGAAGAGTGTAGGTGCAGCTGGATCCAATCCTAGTCTCAGACTTGGTCAATGGTTTGTGACCAAAGGATTATATGTGTTTATAGCTAAAGGATTATAGGTGCACATCCAATTCTTTATATCACTTAGCTAAGATTTCAAAGTTTCATCATGTTTATTCTCCATTCACTTACCTTCTGTGTGGGTGTCTGCTGTTAGTTAGCTCTGAAGTTCAAACCCTAGATTTCTGAAACCAGACTCTCAGTCATTGGCTTTTACTAAAATAAATAATTTAGTAGAGTGGTACAGCAGCAGAGTAGGATTGAGCTGGGTGCCTCCAGAGAGGGTCCAACCTGAGAACAGGGAGGCCGACCCAAACAAAGAAATCCCTGAGCAATTATACCCCTACAGGCTATTCACCTGCCCTCTCACACAATGGTTGGTCCAGCAGTAATATTTGGGTCTGAGGTCTTCTTGTTCCTCATTGTAGTCCTTCGTTATTTTCAGACAGTCCATTATCTTGCCTAGTTGCAGCTATTGTTGATGGCTGTAGCCTTGAAGCCTCCATATCTTCTGATTTACACTGGTTCTGGAGGCCCTGCTTTGACTAAGTAGGTACACATTCAGTAAATCTAAGTGGAAATTCACAGCTTGCAGCCTAAAGCTTCAGCAAATCTAGCTACTCATGCTAAGAAAGCAAAGCTAAGCGAACAGCATACTGAATTACACAACGTAATAACTCTAAGTGATTCGTTCTGTTAAGACTTACTTATTTAACCTAAACAACTAGTATCTTTTGACATTGAGAGATGTCCTAGCTAAAGGGGAGAGTTGCCTGGCATGCAGTACAGTTTCTGCCCAGGGAGAACTTAAAATGGGTTCATCCAGTGATCTGTCACTGGTAAAAGGTCTCACTGCTTTGAGAAGCAAACTTGAGAGATGTTCCAGCTCAAGGAGAGATCATCGCCATGCAGCCACACTGCCTAGCAGGGAGAGGTCAAAGCGGGCTCCCTTAGGCTGTCATGTTTATGGGATAAAGTGGTTGGCTTGTAGTCAAATTCCATACAATGGGAGAGGTATGCATGAGACTCCTTGTATCCACAACTTGTTGGAGTTCACTGTGTTGCTTTGCTCCTTTGTGATTTTCCTAGAGGAGTTCTTGGCCTGGCTGTGGTTTAGGCCTTTCTTTACCTCCTTTGGAGCCTATACCAAACTGCTGCTGGTTTTGTTAAGGGGTGGTCAAGTGCATCTGTCACACACATGTGCAAACTCCAAACTAAACCCAAGCTATTCAAAATGTTAAAAAAATGCAGTATAAATTTAACATTTTAAAAAGCCTAAAATATTGAATATAATTAAAAATACAGTTTATGATTTTTAACAACTTGTCCAATTCAAAGCAACTAAACAAGAAACATATTCTCCTATGAAAGATTTTAAAGAACCCCACAACTGATGAATAGATTTTTTCAGGCACAATCAAACATTTTATGTACAAAACAATTATTTGCCAATTACCTTGATTAAAATGAGTTGCATTTTGCAATGATGTCAATGAGCTGCAGAAGTCTCTTGATGAGAAATTCTATAGCTTCACATCTCTGAGTTGTGTCAGTAACATCTGAAAATATTGCACATCATAAATAACCTGTTTGATTGCATTAACCAGTTTCTGATAAAAGCCTTCAAAATTTTTTTTTGAAATTTCACAGAATACGAAAATGTGTGGAAATGAAACAAGTTTTAACTACAAAGGTCAAAAAGAGAATTAAACAAGAGATATAACAAACTCTGAAACATTTATATTTTAATTACTTTCCACAAGAATCAAGAGTTTATGGGCAGATAAATCTCTGGTGTCTGTAATGATCTGGAACAAAAGGTGGTAGTCAGCAGAAAACTCACTTTGTGGCAGGAGTTATAGGTAAGAACAGTTGCACTAATTTAAGTACCGCAGTGTCATAACATGAATATGTTCCTGTTTAACATGCCCTTCTTTACAATCTTCTCTCAATGTGCACATCCACATGGTTATCTTACATTATTGGTACATTTTTCAAGTTCTAATACACATGTACATATTTTAAACTTTGAGATTAATAATAGAATAAGTAGCAAGGGTTAACTGGGCAAGAATGTAGCTCATCTTTGGTGATAAGTGGTGGAAAGATTTCTGAAAAGCTTAATTAATAACACCATTAATCATTTTACATTCACTTCGGATAACAATCCATTGTGTGGGGTCATATTTTCATGTAAAACAAAAAATACAATTGTTCCTCTCTGTCCTGGTTTTGGCTGGGATAGAGCTAATTTTCTTCTTAGTAGTTAGAATAATGTTGTGGTTCGGATTTAGTATGGGATTTGCTATGAGAAGAATGCTGATAACATACTGGTGTTTTGAGCTGTTGCTAAGAAATCAAGGACTTTTCAACTTCCCATGCTTTGCTAGCATGCAGGTGCACAAGAAGCTGGGAGGGAACACAGCTGGGACAGCTGACCCCAACTGATCACAGGGATATTCCATACCATACAATGTCATGCTCAGCATATAAAGCTGGGAAAAGAAGAAGGAAGGGGAAGATGTTCGGAGTTATGGTGTTTGTCTTGCCAAGTAGCTGTTACGTGTGATGGAGCTCTGCTTTCCTGGGGATGGCTGAACATCTGCCTGCCAATGGAAGCAGTGAATGAATTCCTTGTTTTGCTTTGCTTGCATGCGCAGCCTTCGCTTTACCTATTAAAGTGTGTTTATCTCAACCCACGACTTTTCTGAATTTTACCCTTCCAATTCTCTCCCCCATCCCACCAAGGGGAAAGTGAGTGGCTCTGTGGGGCTTAGTTGCTTGTTGGGGTTAAACCACTACACTTCCTTGTAAGACATGAATTGTTTACTTGAAACCTGAATGTGTGAGGTTTCTCATAGTCGTTCCTATTAGCCACTATAAGATCTCTCAGTCTGTATCAGCTAAAGGTTTAAATTTCAGTTTATGAAAACTTTGTGTTACATAAATATACTTCTAGTGTAGTCTTTAAGGTTTTTGAGAGTGAATAAGTAGCTCAAGGATTACTAAATCTATCCAAATCACAGGTTATAATCCAGTTTTCCTTGTTGTTTAGTAATCTCCATTGATTAACTTCCTCACTATGTAGCTTAAGAGTTCCATAGGTCAAATATACTGAGAAGACCCCATTCTGGTCTCTGCCTAGAGTGATCCATAATGGCCTACATCTAGGCATACGACGTCTGAATTTTGCCTAAGTTTTACTTTCTCAGCAAGGCCTCACAAAACTATGTGCCCACAAATTTATTAGCATATTCAGAGGGAAATCCAGCTTCTGCATTACAGTCCAGTGGTCACAGCATCAGCAAACAAAACTACATATCACAAAGTTTGTAACTCTTGGAATAGGAGGAGTTCTTAGTTTTTCACATGATTGCTTTTTGTTGAATCCATTGCTAAATACGCTATAGAGAACCCGTCAATTAAGACGTTGATGAGTCTGTACCATTTTCCAGGCCTACCAGTTTTCAAAAGTATTCATCTTTATTTTGGATGAAAAAGATGATCTTTCTCTACCATCTTCCTGGTTGTATAAATGGAGAAGACACTTGTCATCTGTGGTAGTGGCATTACAAGAAAGCCTGTATATGCTCCCCTGCAGCTTATTCACTTTACCTCTCCACTAAGACACCTCCCTATTTAAACTGCAATGTCTGGCATTGTACCTTACACTGTATAACTGAGTCTACACTGACTTGTATCACAAGAAACTGACCTGTTTGTATATAGTTTGATGACCAGCTTAATACAGCTATTGTTGTGTAGGAATAATTACATGAACATAGATATACACATGTTGGTGTTCCTTGTTCTTTATGATTAATGCAGAATCACCTCTGGAAGCAGACATACTGCTGACTGCCACAGCTGAGAACACATCCATATCCCTAATTAGCACAAAACCACTGTACTGTACTGAAGTGATGGATAACAAAAGTGTGTGCTGCTGTTTCTATTAGTCCTACAGCTATAGTTATTCAGCAAGGGTAAATTGATGTACGGATTACACAAGTTTTTGAAAAAAAATATAGGAAAATATAAAGAAGAAAATCTGCCCCACTGAACTCCCTGATAGTGAGTGATATGGCATTAAAATGAGATAGAATTCACTGTCCATTCTCGTCTCCCTATTTCTATGCCATCCAGGTGATTATTCTCCCTCCAAATTATCAGCTTCCTAAATTGCAGAGATAGGTTTTACTTGCGTACTCGCTTCTTTCCTTATTAAAAGCTAAACAGTTCCAGTTTTTGAATTCACTAACGACACTGTGGGTAAACTGAACATAAAAGTTTGGAACTTAGGAAGAACATAGTTAATTTCCCAGTATAGACCATAGAAATAAAAACATAAGCACACTAAAATTATTTAATAAAGATATAAAAATAAATACTTCTCAGATTTTTTTCATAATTAACCAGTTTGCAAAAGGAGCAAGCAGCCAAAAGATTATACTCTTAAGTGTAGCATTAACGTAGACATTTGACTTTTACATTGCAGATTTCTTTTCCTCTAAATTTTAATCCTAACCTCTGCACAGCACATTTATGCTAACGACCTTTAAGTCAAACGGGACACTACAAATCACGTAAATGTAGATCTCTCTGTGAAATATTTGGTAGCTGAATTTGGCACAAAGATTAAGAAATGTCAATTGACAAGACACTGGATCAACCCGTTTTGGACTATGCAAAGAAATATAATGCTAAGATCTCATCTAAGTTGTTAAAATCCTAATTAAAGGTCACATTTGTCATTTTAGTATATATTATTTAATACACTTTACTACAACAGAAATACATCTATTTTTCTTTAAGACAGTACCTAAAGAAACATCAAGAGATCCAGGTACAGAAATTAAATAGCTAAGGGAAAAAAACAGTGGAAGATTTTTGGTCTTCTAATCTAAGAATTCCCTTTCACAAGGAATTAGTGCAGGAGATATCTTTTTATATGTATCCAAACTCTTGGGTCATACCTGGTTAAGGGTAGTACTCCATAAAATTAGGCTCTGTATTGTCATAAGAGAGTAATAAGAACAAATATGATAAAAAACAAGGGGGACTTAGGAGCTCTCAGCCCTCTCTTTTCTCTACCCAGAGTATTGGACCATACGTAGCGTTTGAAAGATTTCACTAGTCTTTGACTGAAAAATTTGTTATAGCATTGCTTTTCAGATTAAAGACACTTTTTTTTTTCATCAGTCAAATATCTATTCATCCCATATTATTTGTAAATAGAGCTATATAGTATCCCAGAGAGAATTCCCTTTCGGCTTCTTCCCAATTCCTCCTATTCCTCCATCTGATTCACTCAATTCATAAGGGGAACATGGAAGGAGAGAAACATCAATGCTCTTAACACTCCAACAAATAAAAATAATTAGACAGGTAGAGGTCTTTAAAACAAATAGCTTTCATAATTTTGTCTGACATCTGTCTTGTGGACTTTGATCAGGAAAAAATGTTAAAAGTTCTTTTGCTGTTATTGATCAAGATGATTAAATTACATCAAATTGACAAAAGCAGTTGCTCTGTCCATCAATCTGAGTAACACTGGATATAAGACTTCCTTGAACTAAATGCTACCTAGGAAAATTCTGTATTATTTTTTATTTAAAAAAATCACTTTGTGAATAAATTGTAATCAGAAATTAAAAATTTAAGTTCTTAAATTTTTGTGCCGGACTTAAAAAAACATTCCAATATTTTGGCCCACAATACCACATTAATCTACTACCCACCAAGCACTCTTTAAGGCAATTTCAGAATCAAGTTTCTGGTGAAAGTTTTCGTCATAGAGTAATTACATATTCACTCATTTGTATCCTATTAAACTATTTTTGTCACTCCCAGTTATTTCAGCATCTGCCTCAGGCCAAAGTGCCTGTTGTTTCCCCTGCCTGAGTTTGAGCTCGATGCTGTCCATGGGGTGTGCAAAAGCATTATACTCTTTCCAGGGTTTAATTTGGGACACTAATGACTTTTTATAAACTGTCCTTCCCCATGTGTGCAATTCTTGATGAAGCTGCAACTGCTAACAATAGGACGCATAGAGACACTGGAGAGTATATCAATAAAGAAAAGGCATCAATGTTAATAAATTTTCTTGTATAAGAAGTTTAATTGTGTTATTAAAGAGAATTTACCATATTATTTTGGACTGTAAGATGATGTAACTTTTGTAACTGAACTAATAATAATTGTTCATTGCATTTCAATTACACTGCTGTTTTTTTATTTAGACTAAGAATAAATTATTGGTTCTATTTATATAGTTTGTTCCCTTTAACCCTTAACCCACAACAAGAACTTAACACTTTAAACCACTTCAAAGTGTTTCTTGTTATGAGTGTTTTGTCTTCCTTTTTTTTAGTACTATCCTAGTCCTTAAGTCATTGCAAATTTTATCAGTCATTATTATTATTATTATTAGTCTAATTCATCACTAAATTGTAAAAAAAAAAAAAAAAAAAAGGAGTTATGTGCAGTTCCCTGTTTGATTAATTCATTGAGACATATCAGTTTGGTAGTTTTTAGTTAATTTATACTATGTCGTGTTGATTTTGTATTGTTCTAACTTCTTTATGAAAAATGCTTTCCCAATTCTAACAATGTCATTTCTTGTACATTTATCTTCTAAACTTGCAATGTAATTTCCCAAACCTATTTTAGCTTGAATTTCACTAATTTTGCATGCAGAAAATGTACATAAGTAATGATTTCTCAAACTTGAGCTATCTTTTTTTTCATCTGTGATTAATTTAAAAGAAGATCAAATGTCAAATTCCCTCCTCATGCTGACAACAACAATTTGTGAGTTAATAGATTTCCATTTAAGATTTTGAGCATGACAACCAACTGGCAGAAGGACCTTTCAGTTTTTAACAACCACTGAGTCAACAAAGATACCACAACTTTTCTTTCTCCTATACATACACAGCAGTCAAAAGTATCCTATGTAACTGCAGCTCTAAGCTCATATGAGATTTCTTTCCCTAAAGAATTACTACTGATCCATCGTCTGTTTTATCTGTTAGAAAATTTAGCCCTAAATAATCAGAAGTTATTACTTTGAAACAGATGATGCCATTTTTATAGAGAAACGTTCCTCCCCTTTTTCCTCGCACACAGTGTTAACATTACTCCCACACCAATCATCCCAGCAGACATGAGTAAACTGTACTTCAAAATGAACAATTCCAACTCCTCTTGTTTATCACTTGGACTACTAGTTTTAGCTAAAAGCAGTTCAGAGTATAAGGAATCTCTGCCTTGGTCTGATGGGCTGCTTTACTGTATCCACCCTGCCACTCAGGCCCTCCCCTGTCTCAGCAGAACACAATAAAACTAACAGGTCAAACCGAAGACAAGGAAATTGCTTACTAATTACAACTCTTCATAGACAACTTCTTCAGGTATTTCCTATTTGTCCTGGATTATTAGCTGCGATTTTAGTACTGTTGAACTTCCTGTAAACATCGTCAGAACTTAATAGTGACCTTACTTTATACTGACTTGAAGTTATGCTTATCTTTTTTTTTTTTTTTGTTACTTGGAGTCCATTTATCTTTGCCTGTCTCAAATTAGGTAGAACAAAACATTGTAGTTTTGTTTTTGTTTTCTTACAAAATTTTCAGTTACTGCTTCGATCGTTTGCTCTTGGTACTTGGTTACTTTCTTCACGGAATCAGAGCTAGCAGCATTTACTGAAGCACGGTTATCCAGGCCTCTTTTAATCTAAAATGTTCTACAGTTTCTATATGCATTCTTTCTAGCTGAAAAATCTTTCCTATGAGTAATGTATGCGCTTTATAAGAAAAAGTATGCTACAGCTTCGAACAAGAAAAAATAATTTTAGACCAATGAAAACTAGAGACCTTGGTGATAAACTGGTCCAAATCCCTGCTCAAAATAGGGCCAGTTTCAAACTCAGGTTTGACTCTAGTTAGATCAGGTTGCTGAAAGCTTTGTGCACTTGAGTTCTGAGTATCTTGAAGAATGGAGATTTCACAACTTCTCTGGACAATCCTAAACCACCTCTCAGTTTTTCTCTGTATCTAATTAAGATTTCCTTTCTGCAGTTTGTGTGATTTGCCTCTTGTCCTTTTGCTATTCATCTCTATGAAGAGCCTATCTTCTTTTTAATAACCCAGCAGAGTGCTGAATACAATTGTCCCTTAGCCCTCTCGAACCCGAATAAACCCAGTTCTTGGTTTCTCTTGGCGCATGGTGTTCCAGACCCCTTCTCATCCTGGAGACCCTCTGCTGGCCTTGTTTCTGTCTTGCAATGATTTTCCTGTGCAAGAGAGCCCAAAACTGGTTGAATAACACATCTTTTATCAGCTGCAATTATTGTTCCATTGTTAATTATCATAATATTGCATACAAAGTTTCAGCAAAGAAGCAAACTTCTCATATTCCCTCTTTTTTATTTTTCTCAGAATTCCTGTGTCTACCATTGCTGTTGATAGACTTCTCAAGCTGCTGACTTAAATACACTGTGTTTCTTTGCTCATGTTCACCAACTTATTAATAAGGAAAAATTAACCACTCTGCAACAATTTATTCAGGGTTTCATGGTCTTTGCATCTATAACACCAACATACTCGTCTCACCTGCCTGAGAAGAGATTATTCCAATAATAAAATCTCAATTGGAAACAAAACAATTAGAAAAACAATAAGAATAAACCGTCATAGCCTTCTTTTCTACACTGAAAATCTTTACTTATGCCCTGAAAACCTCTCAGTTTTTCCTTATACATTCACTAACAATATTTTTAATTTCTCTTTGTGTGTGTATGACTCTTCATGTATTTAAGATTTTCTATTGCAGGTCCTCTGAATACTCACACTGACAGTAGTTGTACTCACCCAGCTTTTCCATGGATTTTTTTTCACCAGGAGTCTGGGGAGTGTTCTTTTGGTTTTTTGTTTGAAATGAAAGCTGTGAGTGATGGAACATAAAGTGGTGGCCACAGAACAAAGCACTCTAGTTTGACAAGCTGCTGCAAGACAGTCTATTTCAAACTTTGTGTGGGTCAATCAATATCACCAAACTAAAGTGGTTGCAAACACATTTAAATTTCAATAGCTTTGTTTAAAAATGGTAGGAACATAAAATATTGTAGAAGTATGAAAAACAGAGTTGATTGATAGATGAATTTATGATTTATTAACAAGTTCAGCCTCAGCCAGTGTTGTAACTGTCTGAGTCTTAGTATTACACAGCAGGTGTAAACTTCTAGTACACTATTTACAAGGCTGATAGACAAAATGAAACTTAATGGTTCTACCTCTCATAGCCCCATACACAAAATCAACTGTAATTTGTTACTGAGCAGTCCATGAACATGGGCACAATGGACTAATTAGTTATTTTCATGAAAAATGTTGATCTAAATTTTAAAACATGGTTATGTTCATAATTGTTTTATTTTGTATTATTTGGCTGAGGGAAACAAAGGGCATCTTAAATTTGGTCGGTTCAGAATAATCTTAAAATATGTTGCAGTTACAAGAGAAAAGCAGGAACACATGTCCACAAACTTTAGTTCTGTGTTATTGTTGACTTCATCCAAAATGAAAAATTTCAATTTATTTTGTTGTATATCTGAAGCAATTTAGTTAAAGTTTCATTTTTCCATGGGATATTTTGGTTTTACAGAAATACTTTCTCCACTTGAGAAAACAAACTAAAGCAGAAAATTATTTAGAAAATTATTCTTCACATCTGATGGAGAATCAGGTTCAGAAATGTCTTCCAAGCACTAAATGAAAAATCATATTTGTTTATTAGCTCCTTAAGCTATTTCCATTTTAAAAGTCAAGAAGGGTGTAGGGAACTGCAGGTGGTCAAGCTAGTATCAGTCTCCAGGGAGATTATGGAGCAAGTTCTCCTAGAAGCTATTTCCAAGCACAGGAAGGACAAGGTGGTAGGGTGTCATGGTCTGAGCCCAGTTGGCAACAAAGCACCACACGGCTGCTAGCTGACTCCTTCTCCCATGCTGGGATGAGGAGAAAATGTAACAAAACCTGGTGGGTCGAGACATGGACAGGGAGGGTTCACTCACCGATTACGGTCACAGGCAAACACAGACTCAACTTGGGGAAAAAATTCAATTTAATCATGAAACATGATTAGATAAAGACATGAAAAGCCAGGTCTTAAACCACAAATAAATACTCTTCCCCTCACCCATCCCTCCTTCCTGGGGTCCGGTTATCTCCCTCCTGTTGTCTCCCCCTCCTCCCCCATCAGCAGCGCAGGGGGACAGGGAATGGGGGTGCAGTCAGTTCACCAAAGATTGTCTCTGCCGCTCCTTCCTCCTCAGGCAGGGAGGGCTCCTCACACGCTCCCTCTGCTCCAGTGCGGGGTCTCTCCCACGGCAGATAGTCACTCACGAACCCCTCTGACATGAGTTCTTCCCACGAGTTGCAGTCCCTCAAGAATGCACTGACCCAGCATGGGCTGCCCACAGAGTCTGCTTCAGTAGCAGGCACCTCCCCTGATGTGGGGTCCTCCCCAGGCTGCATCTCCCTCTCTGCTCCACTGTGGTTCTTCATGGGCTGCAGGTCCATCTCTGCCTTGCCGTGGTCCTTCATGGGCTGCTCCACTGTGATCCTCCATGGGCTGCAGGGGCACAGCCTGCCCTTTCCCCGTGGGCTGCAGGGGAATCTCCGCTCCGGCCACTTCCTCCCCCTCCTTCCTCACTGATTCCGGTATCTGCATAGGTGTTTCTCTCACATCCCCCTCCTCTCTCTGCTGCAGGTCTCAGCGACTGTTCCTTTGTCCCCTCCTTAAATACTTTATCATGGGGGTGCATCTATTGTCTCTAAATGGCCTGGTCTCAGACTGAGGCAGAATGCCTTGGAACTGGGGGAGCTTCGAGAAGTTTGTTAGAGGGACCACCAGCCAGTGTAGCCCCTGCCCCTGCTACCAAAGCCCTGCCACACAGACCCAACACACTGGGAACAGCCAGGAAAAATTACTAAGAGTAAATTGTCCTTGACCACTTAATTAGTTTCTATAATGAAATGACTGGCTCTGTGGATAAGCGTAGATTTTTACCACAGTTTAGTAACTTCTAAAAAAAANTGGTTTTACAGAAATACTTTCTCCACTTGAGAAAACAAACTAAAGCAGAAAATTATTTAGAAAATTATTCTTCACATCTGATGGAGAATCAGGTTCAGAAATGTCTTCCAAGCACTAAATGAAAAATCATATTTGTTTATTAGCTCCTTAAGCTATTTCCATTTTAAAAGTCAAGAAGGGTGTAGGGAACTGCAGGTGGTCAAGCTAGTATCAGTCTCCAGGGAGATTATGGAGCAAGTTCTCCTAGAAGCTATTTCCAAGCACAGGAAGGACAAGGTGGTAGGGTGTCATGGTCTGAGCCCAGTTGGCAACAAAGCACCACACGGCTGCTAGCTGACTCCTTCTCCCATGCTGGGATGAGGAGAAAATGTAACAAAACCTGGTGGGTCGAGACATGGACAGGGAGGGTTCACTCACCGATTACGGTCACAGGCAAACACAGACTCAACTTGGGGAAAAAATTCAATTTAATCATGAAACATGATTAGATAAAGACATGAAAAGCCAGGTCTTAAACCACAAATAAATACTCTTCCCCTCACCCATCCCTCCTTCCTGGGGTCCGGTTATCTCCCTCCTGTTGTCTCCCCCTCCTCCCCCATCAGCAGCGCAGGGGGACAGGGAATGGGGGTGCAGTCAGTTCACCAAAGATTGTCTCTGCCGCTCCTTCCTCCTCAGGCAGGGAGGGCTCCTCACACGCTCCCTCTGCTCCAGTGCGGGGTCTCTCCCACGGCAGATAGTCACTCACGAACCCCTCTGACATGAGTTCTTCCCACGAGTTGCAGTCCCTCAAGAATGCACTGACCCAGCATGGGCTGCCCACAGAGTCTGCTTCAGTAGCAGGCACCTCCCCTGATGTGGGGTCCTCCCCAGGCTGCATCTCCCTCTCTGCTCCACTGTGGTTCTTCATGGGCTGCAGGTCCATCTCTGCCTTGCCGTGGTCCTTCATGGGCTGCTCCACTGTGATCCTCCATGGGCTGCAGGGGCACAGCCTGCCCTTTCCCCGTGGGCTGCAGGGGAATCTCCGCTCCGGCCACTTCCTCCCCCTCCTTCCTCACTGATTCCGGTATCTGCATAGGTGTTTCTCTCACATCCCCCTCCTCTCTCTGCTGCAGGTCTCAGCGACTGTTCCTTTGTCCCCTCCTTAAATACTTTATCATGGGGGTGCATCTATTGTCTCTAAATGGCCTGGTCTCAGACTGAGGCAGAATGCCTTGGAACTGGGGGAGCTTCGAGAAGTTTGTTAGAGGGACCACCAGCCAGTGTAGCCCCTGCCCCTGCTACCAAAGCCCTGCCACACAGACCCAACACACTGGGAACAGCCAGGAAAAATTACTAAGAGTAAATTGTCCTTGACCACTTAATTAGTTTCTATAATGAAATGACTGGCTCTGTGGATAAGCGTAGATTTTTACCACAGTTTAGTAACTTCTAAAAAAAATCTAAATTTAAATTTAAAATTTTTTTTACAAAAATTATCTCCAACATCAATCTGGAAGTCCAAGTTGTGACACATGAACAAGCTATGTGGATTATAAAGTGGGTAAATAATAGTTTATCCATCAGGCTTAAAACGCGAGCAGACAACGCTTTGCAATCTAACCAGTATCTAGTCACACTTGACATTCCACAGGTAATGACGTATGAACTTGTTAATGACAGGAAGAGAATTAACCCTCATCACTATCGTGGACAACACCATAATGGAGAGTGGTTATTAGCAGGAGAGAGGATTTTCATTCAGAGGGACTGCAAAAAGCTGAAGGAACAAGCCATTGAGAACTGAGCAAGTTTAACATAGACAAATATGCAAATATCTCTGCACCCAGGGTGTAAGAGCGCTATGCATCAGTATGGACTGGGAACTGACTGGCTGTTTCACAGCCTTGCAGTGAAGGACTGAGGGATTTGAACATGCATTAGCAGAGTACCCCTAGGCAAGTGAAAACTCACCAATTACTGGGCTGAATTAGCAAAAGTATAGCTATGAATTAAGGGAAATAACCAACTCCCTCTACTTGGCATTCATGAGGGCATATCTGTAATACTGTGTGCAGTTTGGCTCCTTGTGTTAAAGGTACATCAATAATCTGGATAAAATCCAGCAAAAGACCACTAAAATACTTAGATGACTGGCACACAAAATATGAAGAGAGGTTAAAAGTTTGTGTACCCTGGAGATGCGAAGAGAATACTTAAGGGGGAGGACCTAACTGTAGTCTTCCATTACCAAAAATGAAGGTATAAAGTCAAATGGAACAAACCATTTCTCAGAGATGCACAAGGAAAGGACAAGAGGCAGTGTTCACAAGCTGGGGAAATAAAAAAAAAAAATAAATCCAATTGAAGTCTTTACAACGAGATAGCTTAATCCCTGTTGCCCAGATAGGCTCCAGAATCTTCATCCTTGGGTGTATTCTGAACTGCACTTCAAAACATAAGAGTTACCCCTTTGCATAGGAGGTTGTTGACCATCATAGGAGCTTTCCAACTAACAGGTTAGGTTGGTCATCTAAAAGTAGTACAGGTAAAGGTGGAGAAGAAGGCTAGATATTGAAGAAGAGGAGAGAAAGAGTAACAAAGAATGGCAAAGGGATCATCTGTGTACTTAGTTGCAGAAGTGGAAAGAACCAGTTATACAAGTACCAGTATAGAGCTGTGAAAATGTATGGTCTGGGGGGATTTCATCTTGCCTATTGTGAGATGTCTGGAATGTGATTTATGTATGAGTTACTTGTCTCAGCTAGTATTGTGATCAGCGGAGATTTAGTCAATACAGACAGGGGAACAGCAGAAAGTGATTCCTCAGGAAATGGGGAGAACCTGTGTAGGCTTTGACATTTTACAATTTTGTGTAATAATTATGTAATTGATCTCTCTTGCCTCTTCCACACTTTACTCTGATCACAGTGCCTTTTTTATCAGTTATAGTGAAACTATTTCTGTGAGTGCTAAAAGGAAAGAAATTTATTCTCCATAAGCACAGAAATACATTTTATAATAAATATATACTTAGAAAGTACTTCTGCTGACACTGCTTTCTCAGTGACGTAGTAAATCAGGAATATTATTTCTCTGACTTATATAGTGCAGACAGCAAATACCTGTAGAGTTTAGCTATATAAAACTTGCCTAGTTTTAGGCATCTGCAATGCTGGCACTTCTCACTTCCAGAGACCAGATGGATAGTTCTCAAGACCCCATGGGCTAGTCTCCATACACTATCACGGCAAATGCTAATACTCAGAAAGCTGTTGTTTCATGCACTTTCAAAGAAATTTCTGTGTTTCAGCTCAGTTTCATAGATATTAAACAGCAAGAGACTTATCAAATGGAAGCTCTTCTTGTGGAGAAGTCTAACTTGGTATTCCTGGAAAATCTTGCAACCTTATGTCTAAGATTACAAAGAAGCTATGAAATTACAAGACTGAAGCTACAGATTCTAATAAACAGGACTAGATACTTGATCAAGGATGGGAATCAATGTCATCTGTAACAGATTAACTGAGTTTTAATTAAAATGCAGACATTACTTAAACAAAGGTGTTTTGTGATTTATGCACACAATATTTCAAAAATAATTCTCTGTTCCTAACAGCGACAGGAACTCTGGTAAATCGCACAGTTATGACTGTCTAAGTGTCTTGATGTAGGAATTAATGAATTAAACTCTATGATCTGCCTTACACAGGAAATCTATCTACCCGATTTTATGGCTATATATTCCAAATAAAAAGGTCAACATATCATGTGAATTATGTGCTATAATGTTTTTTCCCCTCTGCCAATTAAGGTTCTCTGCATGTATTGTCCTACAGCTGGTTGAAGTGGTTATTACTCTAGGCTCAACCAACAAAGAACTACTGTCTTGTCAGAGACTTGTTACATGAAATGTCCATAACACAGTTCACATCAACCAAAACGAGTTAAAAGTGATCTTGCAACCAGCAGAGGTAAGAGGACTGATAACATCAATGAGGAGGAGATTAACAGTCATGAGCAGCTGAAGTCAAAATGGTAGCAGTAATGTGCTCTTTTACCTACGGAAAAGGATGGGTGAAAATGGAATTGAAACAAAGAAGTTCACTCAACAGCACTTTGTCACTGTTAATGCAGAGCTGGGCACATGGAGGATCGTTCCACCAAACATTGTCGCCAAATGCTTTCGGGGATCAGTTTATATGGGATTACAATCATACATATTCATTAAATTTCTAAGAAATCATTTACATATTCATAGATTTCCACAAACTCATACATATATGTTAACTAACTTTCACGCATGCATGTCGTAGCTCCCAGGTGGTCTCTGGTGGACATTCGCTGCTCCTTCATCCTTCTATGGGTCTTCCTCACCTGTCTGCCTGTTGACCTCTCCTTCCTGCGCAGGCCCAATTCATGTTGTTTTCCATGCCAAACTGCAGAGCTGGTTTTGACCAGCTTGAGACCCTCCTTGTCTCTCTTACCATTGTCTTCAGTTCCTTCAGTCTGTTGAGCTGGCAACCTTAAAGGGTCAGCTTGCACACTGCTCGAGCAGCTGTCCTAACATGAAACTACAAAACGATATTCTTTACTAAACATTCCCATACAATTGGGATAGTTATTCTTTGACCATTCCCACATCAGCAATTTCTGGGTTTTGTTAGTTTATTTCTCTATCATTTCTAGCTATTACTTGTATCATACTATACATCTATTCAGCAGCTTCCTTTCAGAATAGCACAAACATATATGTTCAGCTGCTAATACAATTTACTTAGGATAAATTGTATGAAAAGGGATAGTGAGGTACAACTTCAAAGTTTGTTCTCTGCCACTTGAATCTCCAAATTCAAGTTTGAGTCATATAGAATTATTAAGTTTTCTGAGGATGTCCTGAGCTGGCTTTCTTGCAGCTTTGTAACAAGCCTGTGACATAATCCATCTTTCTACAGTGGAAAATCTGATGTACAAGATTCTTCTGATCTTGCATTCATAATAGACATGTTATTGTTTGAAACAAGAGTTAGGGTCAATGTAATCTTGCTTTGCTTCCATAACAGCAAAATTTAAGTTAGCTTTAAGGTTATTGTTATATGCAAACTGCTTTTAACAATACACTGCATTATACAATACCGATGGGAACAGAAGGGGAAAGTAATTTCCTCTTAAACACCTGTTCATTTCCTGTGCATGTAGCAACACAAAATTAAAACCCAATAGTGTGTACTGTAAAAATAAAGGAGGACATCTGCAGATTTGAGGCTCTGATTGATCACATTAGAATCTGATCAGCTATTCATAGGGTAAGTTAGGTATGCTTTTTTCAGTTTTTAGCACATCAGCAATTGTAGAGCTAGTATATCCACTGGAAGTGTGAAAGATGAAAATTCCAACAGCAGAAGTCCGACTGCTTTATTATTCTACATAATTGT
This sequence comes from Steatornis caripensis, assembly GCA_013398225.1. NCBI lineage: Eukaryota > Metazoa > Chordata > Aves > Caprimulgiformes > Steatornithidae > Steatornis > Steatornis caripensis. The sequence continues at coordinate 60,038 of VZSC01015641.1, forward strand.
TGATAAATTTAACTTTCAGTTGTTCATTTTTGAGCTCTGGATCATGAGGTTTTAAATTAAAATTATAACAATTGTAATTAAGCACTAGTAGAAGCAAAAAAAAAATATAAAACATGAACGGTTTTCCCTACTAAAGACACACTTGGGAATATTATGGAGACAGCTGGACAATTTATCTCTCTTTGATGTGCTGATGATAAAAGTGATAATATACAATACAAAGTCAATTACTTCTTATACAACTCCGAATGTGCCAAAACCATAATCAGAATCACAATCAGCTGGTTAGCACCTTCCTTCATACCCAATGGTATTGTTTTTGTCTTTGAGTGATCACTGAACAAACAAATGCATCCTTCTGCATCTGTTCCTAATTTAACTGTTTTGATCTGAAACTCCTAGCTCAACAGGGAAACTATGTCTGGATCCGATGGTTATATTTAGGAGAGTAGAGTAAGAATTAGAATTTTAGATGCCTAACTGAAAATTCATAGTTCTGCTAACTTCAGCGTATCACTTCTTAGTTGTGGAAGTGTCAGACTCGTTTCCCAAGGTATTGGAACTTTTTAAGGAAAATGTTCCAGTTCTTGAAATATCTTTTTTGATTTGTCAACACTTCTTATTGCAGAAGGTATTTGCCTACCTTATATTTCAGACAAGTAAGAATCCAGGAGATCACTTTACCCCAAGATTCAGTTCTCTAATGGATTAATCACAACTAAGCCAGTGCCGCTAAACTCCTTCCTGAGTTTGAACTCTGTCAGTGCCTCTGCGGGAAGGGTCTGGCAAACCGGGATTCACTACCCAACAAACAAGAGCCTGAGTGGGTTGACTCTCGGGAGTCTATGGGACCACACTCACATTCAGCTGGGAGCAGCCAGAAGGCACTAGCAAAGGGGCTAGGAAATATTTAGAAACAAGTCAAAACAGTTTCCAGGACTGAGGAGGAAGGGACTCCCATCACTTGCACTGAACTCCTCCTGAAGTTGATGGAAACCCACTGGGACACCTCACTATCTTCCTGCTTGAGGAAAAACTACTCCTTCCACATTAAGAATGCTGAAAGTGTGAACACAATACTGGGGAAAAGGCAAGGATATTAATATTTCTTTAATAACAATTATTAATGAGGCGCTTTTTTTTTTGCTATTATTTGGATTATAAGAGTTAGCAATATTGCAACTTGCATTCTAAGATTGTTAAAGTCTTTAATTAAGCTAATGACAAATTCTTGGCTCTGTATCTACGAAATGTTCCCTTTAACACATAACAAGACTGCAAATGTAATAATGGGAGTCACATTGTCTCACTGTTGAACATTCAGACTGTTCAAGTGATGTGCATGTATATCCTCTCCTGTTGCAAGGAGACAGTGGTTACAGAGAACATGTTCTCAAAATGAGAAGACATTTCTTTCTTTTTTGAAAGAGATCCAGATTTATGTCTTCCCCTTCCCTGGAGAGGCATTATCAAGCTGTTTGATTTTGTTTTCTGGAAGTAAAGTGATCATCTTCTTTCTACATACCAGATTGCAAAGGCAAGTGCAGACTCTTCTGCACTATTTAATTGCAAAGAAATTTGAATCTGTCCTGCCCAGTGATTCTCATTCAGGAAAACTGAAGAGATTCCATATCCCAGCTAGTCTTTAAGCCACTTCTGTTATTTTCTCAGTCATCTCTTCTACTTCAAACATCCTGTCATCTCCTGCAGAATGCAACACGCCCTAAAAGCAACCAGCAAGAAGCGAAACAAACCTCATATTACTTCAGTCCCTTTGAACTGAAAATCTACACATACAGAGGCAAGTCATCTTAGGACCACAGGACTATCGCACTGGTCAGGAGAAAACCTCGTTCAAGTTGTGTATGGGGTAGGTATGACCAGTACTCTCCAGGGATTTCTAGCCCTATCACTTTCCTAGCTTGGCTATTAGGGTCTATTCCTACCCAAGGATGCTTCTACACACAAGCTCTGCAGAACACCGTACAGATGTCCCAGGGCCTCAGAGAGAGACAAAGATATCTGTTGAGTTTAGGTGCCAAGTATGCTTCCGAACAAGGGCAAGAACTTCCTGGGAACAAGGTGAATATATGGAGAGGACCCTCATTAGCTTTCCTTGATACTGAACTCTTGTAATCCAGGTTTTAACTTCTTTGTCTCTTAAAATGTAACTAAAAGAATATTTGAAACAGATAAAAATTCATGTTTTCTGTTTGCACAAAATTTCAAGTTCAAAATTCACATGTTTTTAATTCAATTTATAAGGCAAAATTACTCATGGGATTTAGCAAAAAATTTATCCACACTACAAGATTCGGAATGACAGCATTTGTTGTCTTTTAACCCCATATTTTTAGGTGCTAAACAGAAAATAAAATAGAAATAAATAGAAATAGAAAATAAATAGAAATAGAAATAACCTGCCCTTATGGCTAGAATGAACATGAAGAATGCTTGGAAGTTGACAAAAAAAAAGTTGTAGTAAAGAAAAAGAAGACATTTTTTTAAAGATTAATATGCTTACTACTATTCTCTGTATTATAAATCAAAAATAAAAATAAGAGCAGCAAGAATAGATGCAGTATAACCCATGGACTGTAAGTATTTTTACAGCACACAGAGGAGCATGGACTCCACTCAAGAGGGACTAGAAATTTCACATAGACAAGCCTGTATTGTAACTGTGATTCATACTGCCTAATTTAGTACATCAAAGCAAAGAGATAAGCAACTGCAACAGGGAGCCTATTGTATCTTAATATAGGATGAACCTTCATTAGCTGTCTAGCCTACCTCTTGAGACTAAGTATTCAACTCCTGAACGATAAAGGTTAGCTGAGAGAATGTCAACCTTACGTCTGCTCCTTTAAGGAATAACAAAATAGGCACAACAGATATTGCTACTAATAAAGAAGGGATTGTGCTGCCTTTTGCCAGCCCTTATGTGAAAAGGGAAGTTTTCACTCATGCAAGATACTAGCAGTGGATTTCCACATCCTTACAAGATGTTATATATTTTGTCTGAAAAAACACACTTTTCTTTTTTAATGTTGACAAGAAAACTACAAATATCATATTGGATATTCACCATCAGGGTACTTTTTAGAAAATTCACAATTATGGCTGTACAATGAAATATTGTAAGTTCTTTTTTAGGGGACTGTTGTAAGTTGAAATAATTTGCCAAAGAAGTAATTGTAAGAAAGGTAGAAAATATTATACATAATTTCTTTTGTGATAATTTGCAGTGCATTTGATAATGGACCTCACTGATCCCACCGTAATATTATTTTCCACATAGCACAGTGATCTCTTTCATAACATTTGGACAGAATAACTATAATGATTGAAACCCTTTTGTCCTCCAGATCGCTAGTATGAAATGCAAATGTAGAGGTAAATGAAAGCTTTTATTCTGAAAACCTGACAAAGTCTACATTTTTATATACAGATCCATTTTTCCTTGAATATTAATTTCTAAATCGTAAGTTGGTGGACTTAAAATGAAAATTTCTGTGAAAGAAAAATTATTTGTGAAAAATGTTCCCTTGTAAACAATATATTTATTTACAATTCTACTCAGTGTCATTCATTTAAGAACAGCCTCAGTTTGAGGTAAAGTATTGCAGAAGTAAACAGTCTTAGAAATATCAGATATGTAGAAATTACATTTGGTGACAGAGCTCAAAGATAAAATTTGTCAATTTTGCAAACAAAAAATAAAATAGATTTTCTTTTATCTTCCCCTCAAGACAGTGGTGACACAGGAAAATATTTTTTACAAACCGCTTGGATCTCCAAAGTTTCCACAAAGGTCGGTGACGACCATATGAGGAAACATCTGATTCACTTCAAGCTTTTTGTTACTCACAAGTCGTAATTGAGGTCAATGAGAAAAAATTAATTATGATTGTATGCATGTAATAATTACCATAATGTAATAAATAAAATTTTTCCTTAATGTCTCAAAAAAACACCTAAGGCAAACTGTTCCCATGGTACTAACCTTTCCACTATATTCAGTGTCAGTCTCCTGGGACATGAATTTTGTGCATATCTTTTCTTTTCTTGCATACATTTTATATTAAAGAAGACAGCAAAATGGCATTGGTTTTATATCACTGTGAGAGTATTAAGTTTAGTCTATTTACTTCTGTGGAGAAACATTGAGAGTGTAATATGAAATTTTTAATTCTTAATTTGGGTTAAAAACCCATAACTTTAAAACACATATGAAGTCTCTGATCTCTGTAAAGAATGAATCATTGGAAAAGAGCCAGCAGCAAGTCTGGAGATAGGGATTAAAATTACATTTTCTGAGGGGAGTTCTCAGTGGAGGAAATTACTCCAGATCTTTCTAGGGCATGTTATTTGAATAGGATTCCATAGAGGGAATAATTTGGACCTACAATTCCAGCAGAACTTAGAGTAACAATAAGGTTTATTGGTGAATTTTAAAGACAAAGCTAAAAGATTATTAAATCAAGTTGAATCTACGTCATTTAACTGGTAAACAGTGAAAAGATCTGGGCGTTCTTTTCATCTTTTCAAAACTAGATGGAAATCTGATACTATGCAAATGGGAAGGTATGATAAATGTCAAAATCAGAGTTTGGAAAGTGGAATTAAAATTTGAAATACAAAACCAGCCAGACACAGATTGGCCTGTGGAAATACATCAGTGATTTTCTATCTGCTAGTAGAGTGTGTGTAGAATTAAAGAATGCTATATAGGTCTAAAGAATATGAAGGGTAATTATTTTAGCTGTGTAATTTAAGTAATTGGGAACTTGTGATTTACATGCAGCGAGATAACAAGCTATTGAGCAGAAAATCCATACTGCATTAAAAAGGAGTAGTCAAGGTATACATCATACAGCTCTGATATTGTCCAGTTGCAACATGTAAAATATAATTTTATTATGTTTATAAATATTTTTATTTAGATATAAAATACTATTTGAAACAAATATAAGAGACATATAGCATGAACTGAACACACAGGATGTATAACAATGTTAAAAGACATTTTGAGATTACAGAAGATACAATTAACCACTTTGAAATAGTAAAACTTGATATAGAAGGAACTTGCTAAATATGTACAGGGACATGTGGTAGAATATACTCTTTGGATGTGAACGACCGGCATCTGCTATGTACTACTTGGTCATCAATGCTGTTTGTTTACATCTACTTGGACAAAGTTATCTGCTCCAAGGGAATGATCCTTCAGCTCTAGACCAAATGCCAAAGAATAGTTTTATGCCTACAACACTATGCTGTTTCTGGAGTAGACTGGCTACATCCATAAAGGCACTATGTGATTCTCAAATATCATTATAGTTTTTGGGGTTTTTTTCTCTTCAGAGTGCCTAAAATAATGAGAACTCTGTCACAGACCACCCTTGTGCATTATACAATGATCTCTCTGTTGCCTACACAAGAACCTGGGTTGAGGTTGCTTGGGAGCTTTCCAATATTCAACTGCTGCTTGGATGATCTTGAAGAACTGTATAGGGTGGAAACAGTAAAACTAGTATGGTTTCATCCATTATGACCATAAGGAAAGCTTTCTGATGGAATTATTCACAGAATTATAAAAGCTTTTGTCATAGGAAGAAAAACCTGAGAAAATTAACATACAAAGTATGTGGATAACCAGGGAACTGGGGCCCAGGACTAAGCGGGATTCTGGTGATATAAGGACATGAGAGGAGCTAAGGTATTTGACAGTGTGTTACTACCCCTCTGCAATGACTGACACCCATTCCTGTGCTCTTACAAAGTAACTCATGAATAAAACCTGTAGTGACTTCTGTTTTGAAAGTGTGCAAGAGTAAATGAAGTTGATCCATAAAGGACATGATAATTTTATTAGAAATCTTTTTTTTTTCTGGTAGCCAGTTCTTGCTAGAAAGAGAATAGCTTCACCTAGGAGTGATGTAGACTTCCTAGATGTAGATTTCATATAAATTTCTTAGCAATATCTCAGAGCCCAAGTCACGTGTTCAGTGCTCTGCGATTTAGATGCAGATTACTTTTCCTGATCTCAAGAACAACTTGGAAAGATGTTCAGGCAATGCTAGAGAGGATTTTACTATGCTAATTGCCTTTTTAATTTTGTAATTCTTTTTATAAATAATATTGTAAGTTAAGACTTTATGCCTAATGTAGGCAAAAAAAAAAAAAAGGGGGGAGGGGGAAGAATCAAATTAAATAATGGCAGAAAAGAAATCACTAGACAAATTTAAATATCCTTAGACAAAAACGCCCAGATGATTTATAAGAATATTCTCATTTCATATATGAGTCATTTAGAGTGAGAGTGGTTTAAGACCACTCTGATTTCATTTCATCTCAAGGAACTACATTAACTTAATTAATTTGGGGATGGAAAATAATTTTGGAAAACAATAAAGTTTACATACTATTATTTGAAGAACAATGACCGACCAATTCAGTATATGAATGAATATGTTCATAATTTCAGCGAGTTTTAGAAGTTTTCTTGATGTATGGAGGAGATCTTGAGAAGAGACAAAGTGCCATCAAGTTATGCTTCATTATCACTTCATTCTGGACTTTCACTTTTGCAGTTCTATTATCCCAGCCATCCAAAGACTGAATAGCATTTCCTTGTGGTTTTTTTTCAGATCTATAAAGTTATAGTCTTTACCTAATCAAGACTCCACTAACTTCCAAAGTTATTACTAAGTTTTAATGATTCAGAAACAAATTATCGGCTGTCTGGATATATTTTTTCCTGATATTTCCCTTATACAGTTTATATTTTCTTTTTATTTAGTATATTAGATATGAATTTCACAAAAATCCCGAAGTGCAAATCTTTGTTTTTATTACAGTATTGAACTCTGTGACCTCCATTTTCATATTTATTTAATGGAAAATAGAATATGAACATGTTTGCTTGCTCATATTTTTCAATGTTTTTCACAATAAATTAACTGCAGACTGACTAAATCAACAGACACTTTAAAAATGCTGAAAGTCAATGTTTAAATCCTAGAAAAAAACCCTGTCTTAGGGACCATCTTACTTATATGGTCTCTGAAGCAGAAATTAGCTTCAGAGTTAGCTTTCTAGTTTCTGTACAGATGTTCAAGAAGGCAGTTGATGAGATAATGGAAAAAAACTTTAAAAAAAGAATGAAAATGAGACTGAAGAAAACCTCTGTGCACTGAGCAGAAATTTGTTTATGGTTAGTCTACAATATGCACATATGTTTATGGTTAGTCACTGTGCACAGGGCAATGATGAGCCTCCTGGAGTAGCAGCCAATATCACCCAGACAGTTCCTGAAATATTCCTTTCAAAACATAAATATGGCTTACATATTTCTTAGTGATTTTTGTCTCACAGCCCTTACATAACTAAAATGCCTGGGATTTGAGTGTTTTGCTTTTGTTGTTCTTGTTTTCCAGATAAATGAGTTTGAAACCTACCTCTTTAAAAAAGGCGTTTCAACCACTAAAGTTAAGCCTGAAATTAGCATATTTTTTTCACATCATCAGTGATGAGCAAAAAATTATCAAAGGGGTGGATTTCATCTCACCTGATTTTAGAAGTTATTTTAGACAGAGACAGCAAGACGTGGCTAGTCGTCTTGAATTTCTTTGTAGTAAATGCAGTCAGAAACGGACACCTGAGGGGCTAGGTTGACATATCTTACATGTCTTCTTTGGGTTCAGACGAATAGAGTCTTAGAAGTACCTACTTCTTTCCATTGACCACAGATTGTAGCTTGGGTGGCAGTAGAGTACCTTCACATACATGAATCCCTCCTAGCTGAATATGAAAGTGACTATGTAGAAAACTTTATAAAGAAATGGAACACACAGTGAATATGCTGAATTCTAGTCTCTGTTCTAGAGAATGTTTTACTCATTAGACATTAAATAGTCATGGAGCTAAAGAAAACATAGCCCTTGGAGCAGAGAGAAGAAAAGCAGATTCTTGTATTACAGTAGTCTCTAGCTTTCTGTTATTTCTGCCACCACAGTTCCTACATTTTACTGTTAAACTTTGCAGTTTTAAAAGAGTAGGGAAAGATGCCCCAGGGCAGCCTTGTTCAAGCATGGTAAACTTTTTCCTAAGTGGTATGTAGTGTAGTTTTAAATTCCTTCCTTAGACGGTCTACAATCCAGAACCCTTACCATAGCTTAAATTGTTAGTGATTTACCCCAAGTAAATAATATACAGTAATATAAGTAAATAACATATAAAAATAATATAAAGAAGATGTGCCTTCAGTTGTGGCTTTGAATAAAAGTAATCATGGGGTCCTAGGCAAAACCCAAAGATATGCACATATGAGAAATGTAGTCTACATGCACCTAAAAATTTGGACCTTCAGAGTGCTGAGACACTATTCTACCTGGTTCCTATGTCCAATTATAGTGCGAGTTGTAGTTATATTTATAGCTGCATAGAATAGGAGACCCCTATGTAAAAGGGGGGCCCAAATCTGAATTGTCACATAAAAAATGAAGGAATCTTTCAAGTTCAAGAGTAGTTTAAGTGATGAACAGGGCTTTTGTTTTGATTGTTTGTAACACAGATCTTTTATCAAAGTCCTGTTCTAGGCAACTAAATGTTTTTTGGACTTAGCCCCAAAACATTACTTTAAAACCATACTAAAAATAGAAAAAAAATGCTGTAACTTATTTTTATTGAAAATATAAAATAATTTGTTATGACCTAAAACAAGTATGAGCTTTCCAAATTCACATTAAGAACATATTCTCTTCATACTTATTTTAATATTAAATATTAACATTCTTTTCATATATTTCACAATTTAAAATGGGCAAAGAAATATCAAATAAACTGACTCCAAATTAATGCTGGCACATCCTTAAAGCAGTTTTCTTTGTGCTGGATTGTACTAGCAATTTAAATTTGTTTAAATGTTTCATTATGTTCATGTTAGGTTTTCAGTGATAAATAGTATATTTACTGCCTGAACGTCTTCAAGTTAATTACCTATTTAGTTGACTAAACAGAAAATTTCTTAGGCCCTTTTCTGTTTTCCTTTTTTCTATATGAAATTTCAAAGCCTTATTACCTTAACTTTGAAAATCTATTTTGGCTGACTTCATTCTCTTTGTTTTCCACATGTGTTTTCAGGTATCTCACTTTTGCACATAATAATTTTCTCAGCCCCAGAAATTAGTCAGGTAAAATAATAAATGCTGATGTTGCTCTGTAAAATTTTTGTTTTCACTTATGTCTAGTAGATGTAATGTATTCATCAGTGCCTTTGGGCAATGCAATATTGATTTTTTCAGGATTTAGTTTTTGTGTGTTCCTGTACAGAGTATGAATTCCAAATTCAATTTCTTGTCATAATATTAGCATTTGCTGTTCCAAGGTGCAGAAAACTATGTTAAAGGCCATCCTAGTAAGCAAATGGCTATTACTGCATTCTATAATAGATATTTGTTACCACTGAAGGATCACTATCTTCCTTGTGTCAGTTGGTAGTGATAACACTGATACCACTTTGTACTTGCCCTTTCAAATAATGTTCATAAAATATAGGGGATTCCAAACCATGATTCATCATTTCAGGATAATCATCTGAAATATGGGCATATAAAGTAGCAAAGAAGAAAAACTGTGTGATAAGAACTCCAATACCTTGGTCTTTGGAGTCTTTCACAAATACTTGAAAGAACTAAGTGGTTGGTTTGTTGCATTTATATCCAATAGTGTTATACCTTCTGTGATTCAACTTTTCCAACAGTATCATTCATATAAATGACTTCAGAAAAGCTACCTTAAGACACTTTTTTACTATCGTGTTTCTACTTCTCCAATTCCACCCCTGAATTTTTATTCCTATTCACTGAACCTTTTCTTCACAGGGAGAAAAGCCTTTTCTGATCACATAGAGAAATCTAAGTGACAGGAGCTCTATAAAACACCACTTACAGGATTGTTTGAGGTCTGTGGATCCTGGTACTCCTGTAGTTGTCTTTAAAAAGCTGATACTATCATATTTTCAGAGGCACTTAAATTATATTTAGTGTGATGAGGCAGCAGTGCAGTTGGGAAGTTTGAGGGGACAGATGCTGCTTATTGATAAAGAAAAAGAGAAAAAAATGAAGGAAAAGTTGGTTTATGAAGTTGTAACAGACTTGTTATTACACTTAATCTGAGTACAGGATGTCTGCTTGCTTGTATTTGCTGGAATAAAACAGAAACAGCAGAGATTCCCAAAATAACTAAGAATGCTTAACATCTTTCAGGTGAAAAATAATTAACAAGAACTGCTCATTTCTATGTTTAGTATACTGTGCTGGATATCCTGTTTAAAAGCTCATTGAGGAGACTGAAAGTTAAAGACACTTTGGCACAGCTAGAACTGTGGCTTTACAGGCTGTATGTATTCTGTTCTGCTTGACAGGACAGTATTCCCAATTATTTCAGCACTATCATAAAAATATTCTAACAAAATATCAGAAAGAACAAAGTTGGGAGAAAGTTGCTTATCCTCTAAGTCCCTTCCATACGCAGACTGCACCAGCTGTGAACAGTCCATTTTGCTATGACATAGATATTTTGAAGAGTTAAAACTCTATTACAAGAAAGACACAACATGTTACGCCTCAGGATATCATCAGGTGATTGGCTGCATGTTTTCCATAGAAGGCTTTGGCTTATTGGATGAATTAGGAACATTTAAATCCCTTAGTCAAGTGTTTTATACATGAATCCTATTCATAAGCTTAGTTAAACCACAAAAAAACACAATTTCTGCTTATCAGATCTGAAATTCTCCATAACACAGGACACACAATACAGGACCACAACATTCACATAAAAAGTCACTCTGCAATGACAGGATTTTCTAGTCTGATCACACTGATGACTGGATCTGTTTCTCTGTGGGACTAGCATATAGTTTATCAGGTTAGAAAAAAACTAATTGTAAGGAATGACTAAGGTAATCAACATTTAATTCCAATAAATCTTTTTCATTTGGTAATGATCAACTCAATCATTCATAACGCACTTCTGAATGTTTAGTATAATTTTGTTAATCAGTTTTTTTTTTTTTTTCAACCAAGAATAACTTCAGAATTCTTGCCATTGATATGAATATATAAAAATTGGAGCAGTTAGGAGTGGAAAGATAAAGTTTGCTCTGAGTTCAAATAAAACTGTTCCCTGCAGCAATTTTTATGTTTTGATCAATCAAGACTTTTTTCTTTCCAGCACCAGGGCTCCTCATATATCCAAAAAGCTATTTGAGCTCCAGTCTATCTGTCAAAAAGTTCTCCTTTTTAAAGAGTATATATTTGCCTGTTTTAAAGATGGAACAATTTATGGTCTTATGTGGGAGTAAATATCTCTGTAGCATACAGAGCAGTCTATCCTCTGGTTCCCCTACCACATCAAATTTCATCTGTGTTATAGAAAAACAGCATTGTGAACAAGCAAAAGACCTCTTCTAGGCAATTAAAACTGATATACGTTAGCAAATTTCTTCACTGTCTCTGAGCTCCAACACTTTATCCATAATCTCCTACTGATCCTCATTTAATGAAGGTTCATAGATGTTTTGGATTCTCCTTAATTTACAGTTTAGTCCCTTCTTCCTCTTCATCTGCCACCGCTGAGATAGGAGTGAGACAACTGTCCTGGCTGGGGAATGTTTTTACATTTTCTAGCTTAATTAATTGGGAGACCAACATGATGTGAAGTTAGACATCCTCCTCTATTTGTTTTAGCATACTATATTTGTTAGTCTCTCTCACACTTCAAGGACAGATGACAGATGAATCTGTTATGGTACTGAAATGTCAATACACCATGGGACAATGTAGATAGAAGCTTCCTTAGCTAACCTTCCCTCTGCAGAGAGAAGGCATGATTACTTTCTTCTCATGCACACTGAAATGTCTATAATGTCACCAAAAAAATTTATGAGTGTGTCAATGACTTCATGTTTGTTTGTCTTTCAATATTTTGTTCTGTGATTTACCAGGCACATAACTTAAGCATTACAAAATGGTGATTATCCAGCTCACTCACCTTTTCTTTTTTCTGAAAATCAATAGTTTTTAATTTTATTCCTTTAAAACCAAAATTTTTTATCTCTCAAAATAGGCAGGGCTATAGAACATTTATTACCTAATTCAGTAACTAGACAGTAATTCAGTAATTCAGTAAGGGTTTTCTTTATACCAGAGGCCTTCTACATGTTTTCTGTATTGAAATTTGATAATGAGTCTCATTCCCAGTGGCTGTTACTAATGATCACTTGTGCAAAATTAGACCCTTATCTCACCTTCCTTTCTCTTCTCTACTGCTAGGCACTTTACATTCCAAACACAAGTGTTAACTTTTCAATGAGCCCTGAGCAGCGGGATCCCTACAATTTGATGGAAAACACATTACAGTTACATGAGTTGTCAGAGAGGTAGAAAAAACAGCATCTAGGCAGCTCATTGCTAGCTCGTGGTTATTATAAATCTCAACTGCTGGCTGCTGTTTTTCCATTATCAACACGATCCTTCTTTCTCCATATACTGTCTGATAGCTGTTTCATGCAATGTGATGGATGACTCTCTTCCTTTCAATTCTCCATTTTTAAAAATAACATAGGAAACACTAAAAAGAAAATAATTTCTACCATCTTCATATGTCTCACACATCCATCTCTTATACATTTGCTGCTGCTGCTGCCTTTGTGGTTTTTTTCCACAGCTGACAATGCTTTGCTTTAACGGTTGGCAAAAACATTATATGTGCAGTATGCAGACTTGGTGAAGTATAGAAGGTGTGTTTCACTGCAAAGCAACACTATCAGTAAAGTATACTTTTTTTATGCTAGTGAAGAGTCATAATGAAGAGCATTACAAAGAGAAAGTTATTGTATAATTTGGGAGGAAAATGAAACAGTGACAGAATTTTGGAATTTTTTTTTTATCCTGGAAGAAAACTGGTAGATAGTGTAGCATATATAACAGAGTAGGACAGAAACAGATGATAAAATGCATATATTAATAATATCTGGCTAGCTGGTTGATAAAGGATCCAAGGAAATCCAGATGGGGTTTTCTGTAGTAGTCAAGCAAAGCTCAGTTTCACTGAGAATATGTATAATTAAAAGAGACGAGAAAAAGAGAGAAAGGTAGAGAGGAAGAGAGAGAAAAGGAGAGGGAGAGGGAGAGGGAGAGGGAGAGGGAGAGGGAAAGAGGGAGAGAAAGAAAGAGAAAGAGAGGGAGAGAAAGAAAGAGAAAGAAAGAAAGAAAGAGAAAGAGAAAGAGAAAGAGAAAGAGAAAGAGAAAGAGAAAGAGAAAGAGAAAGAGAGAGAATAGAAATTAAGAAGTGAAGGAGAAAGAGAAAGAGAAAAAGAGAGAGAAAGAGAAAAAGAGAGAGAAAGAGAAAAAGAGAACGAATAGAAATTAGGAAGTGACAGGTGGACTCCTACGATAATGTTTTGGCCTCATCTCAATAGTAAGCTCTCTAAAAAAATGAAAATATGTGTTTAGATTTTCTTCCCTGAAATACTTCTTTTAATACTTATTTTGAATGCATTATTAGTTTTCATTTTCTATCTTAAACCTTCCTATAGGGTAGGAAGCTTTCAACATTTACATTTAATTGGAGATTGAAAAAAAATTGTGAAATGTAAAGAAATAATTTTCAATGGATTTTCTTTAATAACACTGTAAGTTGAAACTAACTTGAAAAGTAAAACATGGAAGGTGGAGTTTTTGCAACAGTTTGTGTCACAGATATCACCCACATCAGAAAGCTCTGAAGAGAAGATTTTCAGTATCAAAAAGCAATCAGGATATAAACTGAATGTCCAGAGTAAAATTTTTTTTTGTTTTGCTGCATGGAGTAAATAATTATTCCAACATCCTTCAGTGTATTTGGAGAAAAATGTTAGTTTGTTATTGACTTGATGATGATATTTCAATTTCTTTCAACAGCTTTTCTTTAGTTATGACACTGAAAGCAGATGACATATTATGCAAGCTAACTTAAATCTGAATAGTTTGCATTTATTGTGTTAGGTGACCATTTCTTGACGTGACAAATAAAACCAATCATGTTATCATGAATTTCAATATATAAAAACATCTAATATTGGAAAAGAAATTTAAGCAGAAGAGAGGTGCAGAAAAGACAAAAATTAATACAATTATGATCATGTAATGAAAGAATAGAAATTCAAAAACATTAACATTAAAACAGAAAATCTGAAATTCATGGAAAAAATAGCTCACCTCAAGAAATAAAACATTCCGGAGAAAGGTAAAAGAACATTCAGTTTTCACATTAATTCTTAAATTACAAAATATAAATCACATGGGAAGCTGCTTTCAGTCACTGTGATACTGAAAATTGTTATTGCTGATGTTATAAATGAAAACAAAAGAAATGGCAGCAAATCTTTCCTGGATCCAGATCCTTTGTTTTTGTAAAATAAGACAAGACTTAATTTACTTCAAACAGCTTGGATAGACAAATAGATCACACACTGTATGATCTGTAGAGCACTTACATTCAGGATGATTTTCTACATACATTTTTGTTGATCAAATACTGATAATTAGTGTTAATCTTTGCATGCCATCTGGTCATGAGAAGACAAGTTTTAAATAAAAAATACAATGTTACTACTGATGTAAAAAGAAAACGAATCACCAAAGGTTATATTAGGCAAGGGAATAGTTTTAGTTTTCAAGAAAAGAAACTTAGAAACATCTGCCAGGGTTGTTGAAACAGATGAACATGCCTGTTCCATCTGATTGTACAAGTATGACCTTTTCACAGAAAGGTTGTGAAGAAAGACTCAGATGAAATACAGCTTTCCCTGACACATTATCCTCCTTACTGATACACGTTTTCAATTATACTGTCAAGATGCCTGATAAGGTGATGGTTGTAGTCAGACTGTGGGGAATGGAGAAGGGATGGCAATGGACACAGAACAAAGTGACATTCAAGTTCCCTTGAAATGAAAATATCTACCTGTGTCTTGAAATAATAGCCATAATTATGCAACTTGCGAAGTGAGTGATGTTTCAAGGATAGTTGTTAGTACAACCATATCTCATCCCAAAAATGTGCCAACATTTTGCATTTCACTGGTCTGAACAAATCTTTTAAAAAAATACTTAGGAAAACTGTTATCATTACAAGTTCTATGAACAAACTAATGAATAGCTTACCTAAACAATGGAGGACTTGTAACAGATATAACTAGAAAATAATGAAAAAGCACATTAAAATAAATGGAAGAAAACATCACCTAATAACTGGTGGCAAGATGTTTTCTAACAGTACATTTTCAGTCAAGATTTGTTTTGTTGTGACAGTTTGACTTCCTTTGTTATGAGTCATCTAAGGTTGTATTATTAGTAGTTCTTATTTTAACCAATTTTTTATTTAGTTCATTTATTTTTCTGTTTTAATTTTTTCACCTAGTTTTTAATCGAGTTTTGGTTTTGAGCCTTCAATAAATATACTTAATTTATTATTAGTTCATGCTGTATTCTATATCAGATTGCCGCCACCTGTGCTGTTTAAGTTCACTGTAAGATCATGTAAAACTTTCTTGCATAGTTTCATTTTTTTAGGATTTGAAATCTTAGAAGAGTCACTACTGGTGCAAGTAACTTAATTGTGCTCAGGAAAAAATATAATGATGAAATTTTGGAATAGTGTACAAAACAAAGATTTTATTAAAGACTGCTTCATAATACAACTGAGAAAAACTGAAATAGGCGGATATTGCTTAGAATTGAGTAGAAACAGACAACTTTTTTGTTAGATCTGCTTTCACTTAAAAACTGAGTGAAGCCACACACCAAAAATTACTGTCAGTCTTGTCTTCACACAGAATAAACTCATTTTCATTTCAGTAATATCAGTAATTTTATTTGTAAATATGTTTCTATTTTAGAAAGTAATGAAATATCTTCAAAAAGTCTTCCCTTCTTGCAGGCTGTACAATAGTCAGAATTCTTGTACTTAATCGATACTAGATATTTTAGATCTAATACAAATACAATAGCAAAAATCTCTCAAATGTTCAAGCTTCATGTCACTTAAGGAACAATTAAGACAGAAAAACTATCATTACAAGGAAAAATTTTTAGTTCCTTAGAATTAAGATTATAATTTCTGACAAAGTTTCTCAAAGATTTGTTCTGGGAGTTTTGATTTATTAGTCTGTTGGTTTTTTTCAGACATCTGTGTTTCCATGTGCAAAATTTGGTCTGAGAGCGCTTTTAATTTTTTCCTTTTTTTTTTCAATCCAAGACAAGTACATTTAAGTTGTTTTCAGCTGAATACTTGTCAGTGTAGCGGGTTTCTCTGATGCACTTCAATTGGATTTTTTTTTTTAATTCCAGGAATTAGGAATTCCTAATTCCAAATTAGGAAAAATGTGTTAATTTCCTAATCCTTCTTGTAATGCCCCATGGTTGGACAAGATGGCATTTCTGTACCCTTAAGCTTTGTATTATTTTTTTTAAAGTACCTAGGGAAGGCATTTTTTCCATGCCTGTTGCTCTTTAATCTATCATGATATCATGCTAAGAAGATTTACTAATTGTAATGCTCCCTAGGCAGATCTCCTGTTGCTGTTCTCATCTTCACAGTCCACCTAGAAAGGGACAGATACTAACTACTATTTACAAATGTATCATAATAACTGTTATAATAACTATTATATATCTGTATCTCCATTTTCAGTCACTACACAGAGGCCTAAAAGTTGTTTCATTTCAAAATAATTTTGGAAATATGAGATTTGTGGTACTTAAACAAGCACAAAAAAAATCTGACTCATTACTTAGTTTGAACATACAGGAAAATGAGATGCTGATGTGGCTCTAGAAGCAGAAATCAAGGAAAAATGAAGGGATATTTGATGAATGGATGACAAAGCCAAAGCTAAAAAACATTAAAATTTTTTTGGCAAGTGTCTGAGAATGAGTCGTATCTGGCCTTTTTTGACACTAATGATTACTTATATATCTAAAATTTCTGTGGAAAACTTATGCTTATAACTAGCACCACCTAGTTCATTTGTTTAGCAAGGCTTTCTCTTGGGGAAAAAAAGTAAAATTTCTAATATATTGCAGTATTTGATATTATTTTAACTGTAACGGAAAGGGTGATGTTAAGAAAATTGATTGAGTCAAGTTCATTTACAGATAGGTTAACTTTTCATAACAGAGATCCGTGCTTCATGTTCTTATATTGAGCAAAGGAAAAACAAAAGGTGAAACATATGGGTGGATATTTATAATACCACACATGGAGTAAGAAGATCAATTTCAACACTAGGTATTTTTACCATTAGATTTTCTATCCTTGTCTAGTGGCTGTGTTTTGAATTTAGTATGAGAATAATGTTGATAACACACTGATGTTTCAGTTGTTGCTAAGCACCGAGTCAAAGACTTTTCAGCTCCTCATGCCTTGCCAACAAGAAGGAAATGCACAAGAAGCTGGGAGGGGCCCCAGTCAGGACAGCTGACAAAACGGCCAAAGGGATATTCTGTACCATATGATGTCATGCTCACCATATAAACTGGGTGGAGTTGGCTGTGGGGTAGCGATCATTATGACAATCCTGTAATTAGACGTATTTATTCTTATGAGCAATTCTGAAGTCTGAAATTGAGTTGTCGAGGTTTAACCCCAGCCAGCAGCTAAGCACCAAACCACCACTCACTCATTTCCCTCCAGCTGGGATGGGGGAGAGAATCAAAAGAGCAAAAGTGAGAAAACTCGTGTGTTGAGATAAAGACAGTTTAATAGGTAAAGCAAAAGCCGCACACACAAGCAAAGAAAAACAAGGAATTCCTTCGCTCCTTCCCATCTGCAGGCAAGTGTTCAGCCATCCCCAAGAAAGCAGGGTTCCATCATGCGTAACAGTTACTTGGGAAGACAAATGCCATCACTCCAAATGTCCCGCCCCTACCTCCTTCTTCCCCTAGCTTTATATGCTGAACATGACATCGTATGGTATGGAATATTCCTGTGGTCAGTTGGGATCAGCTGTCCCGGCTGTGTCCCCTCCCAGCTTCTTGTGCTCCACCAGTGTCCTTGCTGGTGGGGTGATGTAACAAGCAGAAAAGACCTCGACTCTCTGTAAGCACTGTTCAGCAATAATGAAACATCTCTGCATTATCAACACTGTTTTCATCACAAATTCAAAACATAGCCCCATACTAGCTACTATGAAGAAAATTAAATCTATCCTAGTCAAAACTAGCACAGCAGTTCTTCCTTTTTCTTCAGTAAAATCAGTATTTATTGTAAAAGATCAAATGGGGTTTACGTCTGACTTTCTGATAAGCTCTGAGCTTGCTTTTCTTTTTTGAAGAAAGTTGAAAAAATCAACAGTACTATTTATGAAATAAGATGTTAAACATTAAAAGAATAGCAAATAATCTCCATGAGCTTCATTTTTACCCTTAGTATAATTAATTACTTACATATGCACACATGCATGCACACACGCACATTTTACACTTAGGTTTTAATTCCCCTCATGATGGCTGCACAGCAAGACACTACACATTAGTTTGCATTGCATTTAATACGATTGGATATTGAGTTATGTTTACAATTAGAGATTTTGTTATATTTGAAAACTGATACAGTGCTCTGGAAATAAAGAGAGAAAGAGATAGTTAGAAAGTGAAAAATTAAAGATATGACATCAACTTCCCTGAGTCATGACAATTATACAAACACCACACTCTGATACTGGTTGTGTGCTGCTGAATGCTTTTATTCCTTTATTGCACAAAATCCCAGGGAAATGTAAAAGGAACCATGAAGAGGAATCAAACAACTATAATTCCATCAAGCACACTGATTTTAAGAAACAGAATTCCAAGTACACTTCACAATGCAAAACAAAACCAACCATTGTATCATACTTCAGGGATATAAGATGTGATGGACAACCATGTTAACCAAGATAAATACTTTCATCATTTCTAATGCTTAGGACCTTGTGGGATGGCTGACTTACAAAAGCCATTGCCTCCATCTGTATAAATATGTAGCACAAGGAGTGTATCTGCACAGAGCAACGGTTGGTGTTGAGGACCTTTTATCCCCACTGTACATATATTCTCATGTTGATGTGTTTTTGCTTTCCTTTGTTACTTCGAATTATCCTTAGCCTTGTCCCATGATGGCACACACACATACACAAAAAAAAAAAAAGGTACTTGTTGGAGAACACCAGCTTTTCCAAACCTTATTTGATGGTTTGGTTTCATCTGAAAGGAAACAGCTTGCATACTCCAAGACTTCTCTGTGATGCAAACAATTTCAAGAAGTGGGATCACTCACTTTAAAGGTATGGTCTTTGTACAAAAATGTTAACCATCTTTGTTTTTCCTATGCTGAGGAATCAATCACTGACTCTTTTCCCTTCCCCTTCACATTCCATTGGCGGTTATAATTTAACTGAGAATGATAATAATATCAACAACATGTAACATAGTAAGTAGTAACTCCAAAGAACAGATTCCTTCATTTTAAATCAACATTATTATTTTTTCAAGTAGTTCATTTTGCAGGTCAGTTCAGGCAGGTAGTCAAGTGCTAACTAGAGTGTACGATTTAGCCTGAACCTGTCTTCCAGCAGTTCTGAATTTAGACAACCCCAGAATGGCCAAATGGAAACAATTATCAACTTATTTAAAAAAAAAAAAATTACAAAATCAAAATTCCAAGAGGATCAGTTTCTCTAGTATTCTTTTTTTATTATTTATCCAGTCTGTACGGGTGTAAGTATGTACCATGTGAACATTAACATTTATACCTAAGAATCTACATCTCAGTGTTATCTAGGGTTTTATTATCAACATAAAGTATAAAAGTTAGGAGCGTTCTATTTTCTACCAATGTTTTACCCATGTGTTGGCAGCAGGTTCTCAACAGATGAAGCTAGTCATAACAACAACCTCTTTCTAACTCTTTAAATCTTTTTCTCAGTTTGGCATTATAAAGGGATGCCTCCCCCTGTTTACACAGCATAAATGTGCTTTCCAGGATCTAGGCAAGACTCAGATGATTTGGTGATTTTTTTGTTGATCCTAGAAGTCTAAGAGTAGATAAGGTTTCTTAAATACAGCAGTTAATTAACTGCTACTAGTAAACCTTCTGAAGTATACTAGGAACTATGGTAATGCAGCTATTAAAACGTTTGGTAAGAAGAAAAGTACTTATATCTTCAATATAAATTCCTAATATTAAAAATCATCTGAAATTTTCTCAATGTCTTACTTCTATTGTCTGCTAAATATTTTGGTTTTGTACCAAAAAAGCTTCAAAGAAAGCACAGAATCACAGGTCATTGAAATAATATTGTATCCAATACTTCTGCTCTATGCTATTCAATAATAAAACTGATATCTTCAGAAATGGGAATCCTGTCTGATGAAGAAACTGAGGATAACCTTACTGGCTGTGGTGAGCCCTAGAGACACTTTTATTTCTTGAGAGGTTAAGATTCAACACATAAACTTCATATATTTTCCTTTCCTCTTGGGCTGTAATAAGACTTACTTCTCAGTATTTGTTTTTATTTCAAACTAAATTAATGTAAGCAATTATTTTGGGAGGAGGAAGTTTTCATCACACTGGTTTTGTGAAAGCAATGCACATTCTTGCTCCAGCATCTTGGTATTTTTTTCTTGATTTATAATTAATACCAGTTATATGCAGAAAGGTAAGTTTATTTCTGTTTAGCTGCTAGATGTTGTCATACAGAAAGACTGTGCTTTCCATAACCAACTTAGTAGTGAATGGTAGTGAGATTTTTTTTAAATATACATACATTAGCACTTCAGTATGAGGAATGAAAAAAAAAAGCCTAAGAAGCCAATTCTTTCACTGCTGTCAAGCCAAACAAGCAAACATATTTGAAAGTTTAATACTAGCAATGGCAGAGAGATTGATTTAAACTTTAATTAGTACTAGCTTGAGAATAAACATTGCTATCGCTCTGTCCAGTTAAACAAATACAATGCATGTCTATGCTACAAAAAGTGCAAATATTCTTTCTTTTTCTTTCTATCTTTTTTTCCATAAGTTGTTCCCCAGTAGAAAATGACAGACACAAATCCTTAGCTGGCTGCTATGGTTATTTACTAGGCACTTACCTTATTATATCTTCTTCCTTAGAGATCAGCTACGGTGGTTCCTGTGGGCAGGTTGGTTTGTTCAAACTCCAGAACTGTCACACAAGAAATAGTCATTATTAGCAGAGATCACTTAGCCTCAATTCCAGTGCTTTGTGTCTATTGTTTATTTACACCTGAACAGAGTTCAGGAATTTTAACAACAGCAGACACAAGATCAAATATATTTTCTTGGAAATTTGGTATCCAAAGTGACAACAATGCCTGTGTGAACATCACTTATCTAGTGGCTACACTCAACATATTTAGTAATCAGTATGTGTAGAATATTTCTACTATGACCCTATGTAAAAATTCATAAACAAAATAAGCATTCACACAAGAAAAATGAACAATCATACGCTGATAATTTATCTGGTCTATAGGACTTTTGTAAAGTATTAAAAATGGTCCATAGCCACTGCATTTCTAAAGCTAACTAAACAATGTGTGAAGTATAATAATTTGTCTACTTA
This sequence comes from Steatornis caripensis, assembly GCA_013398225.1. Taxonomy (NCBI): domain Eukaryota; kingdom Metazoa; phylum Chordata; class Aves; order Caprimulgiformes; family Steatornithidae; genus Steatornis; species Steatornis caripensis. Next base: position 81,720 of record VZSC01015641.1, read on the forward strand.
TCATTGTCAATTATTATGTAATTTGTTATGAAGACAGAAAGGAAGGTGAGAGTGGCATGCTTTGGCAGGTAATATTAAAGAACAGAATTACAATCCATTACCTTTCATTAACAGTGAAGAACTTGATTCATAATACAGTGTTAAATGCCAATTGTTATAAGCACTCTGCTTATTAATTGACATGTGCTAGTAAGCATTATAGCTTCTGAAAAAAAGACAGAGATTAATTTGGATTGACATACTGATTCTTTCTGAAGACTGAATATATGCTATGAGAAACTACTACCTTTAAACCAATTTAGTTCATAGTGATGTTTATTCAAACTCACAGTAAATTGCCACAGTAAATACATACTTATATTTTGCCTTGGGGGCAAAACTGTGCAAATATAGAGACATAAATATCCTCCAAAATGTCCTGAGCTCCCATGGATAAGTCCCTTCCTCCAGATTGCTGCCCTGAGTAGAATTTCTAGAATTTTTCTTATCTTTCAGTCATGACCTTAGGCTCCCCACTTTGCTGAAGCAGTTTCTATCTCACAAAATTTACCAGCCATCTAAAATCTGAAGGTCAGATTACCCCTATAGCTTTATCAATACACTGTAATTCCTTTTTGCCATAGAAACCTTCTTTGTTCTGTGCCATTCGGTTTGCCTTTGAATGGTCCAAAAGTTTTTTAAGTTTTATTCTATTACTTGAAATGTTGGAGGACACATAGCAAAATAAACAAAAAGAACACATAAATATTAAAGATAACATCATGTCACCTTGCTCCCTCTAATTTTTCACCATGCCTACTAATGAAATACAGGCATTCCCTGGAGAGACTCTACCAGAGATAAAGCTAGCCTGCTTAAATGCAAAACATTAAGGTCTGGATTTTTCTATAAAAAAATCTGTTAGATTAAAAAAACCCCTAATTTCTCAGAAAAAGTCTACAGAATTTTCATCTGAGTTGTGAAAAATCACTGCTGAGGAAAATTTTTCACAATGAGATCAGTTATGGCAATAATCTCCCCAAGAAAGTGGTGGGTTCCCCAGCATTTGCCATTTTTAAGATTCAGCTGGACAGAGTGCTTGGCCATGTTGTCTAGACTGTGCTTTTTTCCAAGAAAGGTTGTGTCAGATGATCCTTGAGGTCCTTTCCAACTTGGTCTTCTACAATTCTAATTGTTAATAATGATACTATTAATATAGATGCCAACACATAGTTTGGAAAATGAGCCTATACCAGAATTTACTCAAATATATCTAATTAACAATAGAAATTATGTGCTTGTTTATACTGAAAAACAGACTCAGTTAATACCAGAGTGAACAGATAGTTCATTTACATTGCGGTGATTTTGGTTAGTTTTCTGCTGATTCTTTCCTTCTGACAAACAATAGTACACATACAGTTCAGGAGAAATTTTGAAGCTCTCAGATACTAGTCAGGCTTTCCAGGTGCATTTGCCATTTTGTATCCACTAGCTTCTGTTTTTCTGTCTATTCTTTACCCAGAAAAAAGTGTGACACTCTTGATATAGGGAGCTTGACATTCTGTATGCAGCAAAAAGACAGAAAAAATATGTATGGGACTTTAGAAATTATCATTATTACCAACAATACTGTAAGTATAGTAAGTATACTTACTACCGCCATTCGCTTTGACACAAAATGTTTCTTTTAATGGAAAAGTGCGGATGAAAAATCTCAAAGAGAGCTCCCTCAAGTGTCTTAATGTTTTGTGGAGTCAAGGGCAGGGTTTGCCATGTAAAACTTATCTAGTTAGTGGGACAACTTCACTTTTGCATAAGAACATTGTGACCTCCCTCAGGTGTATTTCTTACCTGTGTGTTAGCTGTAAAGAATGTACTTAAAATTAATTTTACTTACAGATACTGATTCAGTAACACAGCGTTGATCTATTTATAAGTTTCCCCAGCCAGCAGCCATAGTAAGTTCTTAAGTCACAAAAACGTAATTAGTCACTGTTCTGTTACATAGCATAAAAATTCATCCATTTATATTATTATTTTATTTTAAACCTGTCCTGGGTTCGGCTATGATAGAGTTAATTTTCCCCAGAACGCTGGGAGGGGGATAGCCGACCCAAAGCAGCCAGGCAGGTATTCGATCCCACTGCCGTCGCGAGGCCGGGAAGGGCACGGGGCGTCTCCGGCTGCGGCTCCAGTTCCCTTCCCGGGTGGTGAGCGGTTGTGCTGTGCATCTCTCGTTTGTATTCTCTCTTGTTACCGTTATAGTTGTTACCGTTACTGTTCTCTCTCTCTCTGTGCTGTTGCATTAAACTGTCCTTACCTCAACGCACGAGGGCTGCCCCTTTCTCTGCTGATTCTCCTCCCCGTCCCGGTGGGGGGGGAAGGGGCGTGGGGGGGGTGTGCAGTGAGCGGGCGGCTGCGTGGTTCTTTGTTGCTGGCTGGGCTCAAACCACGACAAAACCCAAGTTAATTTTATTGTGTAGTGATCATGGATGCAGCTGCACAAAACACAGACTAAGACTTCAAGCATATATCCTACAACAATAACGCTTAGTCCCTGAGGTTATTAGAAACTCTTTAAGTAGATGTAAAACAAAGGTGAAAATTCATCATCTGAGATTAGCCTTCTCTTTTTAACTAACAGTTATTATGCATGGCACTTAAAGATTCATTCTCCAATTTGTTACTGTACATAAAATAAAGGCTGATTGAGTGATTGATGGATAACGAGGCTAAGCTTGAGTAAAGTTTTCTCTGGAGAATTCTGAAAGTGTTTAATGTTTTCATGTCAAGAAGTTCTAAAATGGAAAAATTGGGGAAGAATGTTTGTTTGTAAAGAAAGAAAAGAAAAGGAATCAAAATCTGAATTCACAAAATATTATATTCTTTAATGGAAAAATATTAGCATTTACCAAATGTTCTAAACACTCAGCCTAGTTTAAAAATTATGGTGAGAAAAACTACTTTAATTTATTTGAGTAAGGGCTTTTTGATGATCATGCAGAAATTGTTAGAGTCGTGCAATATTTCTAATATGTTCTCTATTATCTCTCCTCTAGTTTGAGAAGAATATTTTCCTTCTCCATTTCCCTCATGCCTCTATGGATGATACTTGAACTACAGTATACTAGTACAAATGACCCATTGAAGACTGTGATCTTTAAATTAGAAACAGAAAAAAAAATGCTAGAAGATGTTTTGTACAATCTGTTTTAATATAATCTTATGGATTTGATCAGAAAGGAGTTTATTTTAATTCCCTTTTAGTCAAATGCTGATTTATATTCACATTGTTTTTATACCTCATAAAAATCCATCAGGTGTTGTATTAGAAATGATGTTGCAACCTGAATTTTATTATTAGGTCTTTTTGAAAAATCTATGTCTCACTTGCTAATCAGTATGAATTGTTATAACCTCTAACCTGAAAAAATATTTTACATATTTTTTTAATAAAAAAGTATGTCAATCTAAGAAGTTAATTGTTCCAGTCAACACAGAAACTAAGCACCTCATGAATGGATTTAGTCTAAAAAACACCTGTAATGTAGAGAAGAATTAATAGATGAAACAAACAAACAAAAAAAAGCTACAGATCACCACGTCGTTTTCCCCAGACCAAAGAGTGATTTGTCTCGGATATATCAGAAATGGATGGAGGTCTGCAAGGCAAAGGGTTGAACCTATAGCTTAAACCTTACAGGAGTAGGTAATTTCTAAGAAATAAATGTATAAGAATTTGGGAGGAGAAATTAAAACTAAGGCCATAAAATTAACTCAGAGCACACTAAGAAAAGTAATTGACTTCTCTGCAAGAAATCATTCATGTCTTCCTAATTTCAACATTTTCTACCTGAGTAGCAAAGCATGAAATCTTGCTTCCTACTCATAAGTGTAAATAATGAGAAATAGTTCTTTGGGAAAAAAAATGTTAGGTAAAGAGCAGAATTTTCTGAAGCCCTAAATTCATGGGTAATTTCAACATGTTTTACTTAAAATTTATATTATACAAAATGAAATCATCATTTTTGTCCTAGGCAAAAAAAGCAAGGTATTTTAAATACGCACATGATAACGTGCCTATTATGAGTCTCAAAAAATATGGTATTATTGTAAAGATCAAAGGAGATGAAAATTCCAGCATAATTTAAATACAGAAGAATGAAAAGATCAAGAGCAGAAAAAGTTCAGGAGTCAACAAGTAGAGAGCTGGAAACTTACAAATCAAATCTGATAAGGTACCTGATGTGTAAATATTCATCATTACTTCTGGTAAGTTCAAGTTCTTCAGGGTGGAATAATGCTTGCTCTGACGTTAGTCAGAATATTTCCATTGATTTTCTGTTTGCCTCAAGTTCATCAGTGTTTGAATATGACTTTTCTGCTGTGGGTTTAATCCTGTGATGTACTACAAGCATACAATTTTGAGTAAAAATTATAAATACAGTGATTCAGTTCGAAGGTGCTGGTAGAAATTGTTATTTATTTTCTTGTTTATCTACAGTTTTCTGTAGATAACAGTTTTGAGATTTAACCACATGCTGTGAACTTGTCATGGTTTAAAGCTGGGCTGAGTATTAAGCCCAAACCAGGACAGAATTAAAAAAAAAAAAAAAGATTTTGAGGTCTTGTGGACCGTAATCCTTCTGCACAGCTATTCTGAAATGATCAGTTGTATTGTTCAGTGTTCTCTGAAAGACTGTAACACCTACTGAAGACAAGAGCCCAGATTAAAATTTGCAGATGACTGACAAGAGAATTTAAAATAATTCATAGGTGAAATATGAACAGGAAGTGATCTAAACAAACATATTAAATGACAGCAAAATTATCATGTACCAATGCTGTCTTTGTCATTATAATAGATCTGTGTCTTACTCTATATTAGTGGACCTAGTGTGATACTCTTGTTCCTGTTCTCATCCATCTGGTTTTCTTTCAAACTTCTTTGGTATTTACCATTTTCAGTGGTGGAGAGGATCTTTTCAGATCAG
>VZSC01015641.1:89920-110798 GCA_013398225.1 Steatornis caripensis
ACCAAGGGCAAGTCTTCATTTTTCTGTGCTTTCTCTCTTATCTCCAGAGACTGGGAATCCTGAGGCCCAGTCCTAGCAGTGAAGACTGAAGTAAAGAAGGTATTCAGTAACTCTGCCTTCTCTGTGTCCAGTGTCACCAGGTCACCTGCCTCCTTCAGCAGCGGGCCCACACTTTCCCTAGTCTTCCTTTTGGTGCCAATGTACCTGTAGAAGCCCTTCCTGTTGTCCTTGACCTCCCTTGCCAGATTCAGTTCCAAGTGGGCCTCAGCCCTTCCTTGTTGCATCCCTGCATGCTCTGACAACGGTCCTGTATTCCTCCCAAGTAGCTAGTCCTTTTTTCCACATCCTGTAAATTTCCTTCTTCCCTTTGAGTTTTTTTACAAGCTACTTGTTCATTCATGTAGGTCTCCTGCCTCCTTTGCTTGACTTCTTAATCATAGGGATGCATGATTCTGAGCTTGGAGTAGGTGGTTCTTGAATATGAATACCTTGCTTTTGAGTTTTAACTATTCAGTCACTGTTGTTCTTGATGGTCACTCAAATCACAATATTATTTCCTTTTTCAGACTGACTGTCTCAAAAAACAGTGGTGAATTTTCAAGATGTTGCAAAATCACTGCCTTTACTAAGCAGAGGTGTCATAGCCATTGTCGTTGTTTGAGCCCAGTTGGCAACAAAGAACCACGTGGCTGCACACTCACTCCTCCACTCACACTGGGATGAGGAGAAAACATAATGAAATATGGTGGGTTCACACAAGGACAGGGAGCGTTCACTCACCAGTTATGGTCACAGGCAAAACCAGACTCAACTTGGGGAAAAAAAATAATTTTAATTATCAATCAAATCAGAGTAGGATAAGGGGACACATAAAGCCAGGTCTTAAACCACAAATACCGTTCCCTCTCCAACCTCAGGCCCATCTTTGCCTTGCTGTGGTCTTTCACGGGCTGCTCCACCGTGATCCTCCGTGGGCTGCAGGGGACAGCCTGCCCACTCCCCGCGGGCTGCAAGGGGATCTCCGCTCTGGCCGCCTCATCCTTGTCCTTCCTCACTGAATCCCGGTATCTGCATAGGTGTTTCTCTCACATACCCCTGCTCCCTCTGCTGCAGGTCTCAACAACCACTCCTTTGTCCCCTCCTTAAATATGTTATCATGAAGGCCATCTATTGTCTCTAAATGGCCCAGCCTCAGCCCAAGGTGGGGCTGACTTGGAGCTGGGGGAGCTTCGAGCATCTTCTTAGATGTAGCGACTTCCCCTGCTACCAAAGCCCCGCCACACAGACCCAACACAGCCATGATCATCCAAGAAGATTACTAAGCAAGGCAATTTTTTTTTTTAGGCTTGATGGTTCTGATAAGGCACTAGATATAAGGCACAGACTGAGAATATATAATAACTCTTCCTAGACACTTGCTTGTCTTTGAAAATTCACATAAGCATAAGCATTCACAAACATCCTCCTTTGCTGCAGCCAGTCCTGCAGACAGAATGGCAACAGGCATCTTGAGATACGGGACAAGCCAAGAGACCAGAGATGACGGATGAGCCTGAGGAGCTGAGGTGACAGGGTACATTAGCATTTTCCAGTTCTGACTATGATACAGCATAAAACTTTAAACTACCATATAGACATTTAAAAACCATCATCACAGTAACTGTAGATAAATCTAAACGCTTACAACATCAGGACTCAGGATGAATACCTGAGGCATAAAGAATTAAAGATAAGAAAACTCTTTAAATTAAATAAATAAATAAATTAGTAAAAATTGTGGGCAATCTAACACTAAGACTCTGATGTCCCTCATCTTCTAGCATGAATGATATAATAGTATATAATAAGTTTTTAACTTAATATTTCTGAAAATATTCTGTTGAAAAATACAGCTGGAACCATAAATTTTCATTTTGGACTCTGGCTGATAGGATAAGTAATTCAAAAACTCTGCACACAGGTTTAGAATGATGCCAAAAGCTGTCAACAGAACTACTGCTTTTTCATTATATTTGATATTATTTAAATGTATGTATAGCAGTAAATGGAAGAGCACAAATTACAACTCCATCCCTAGACAATACCATCTGCTGCCTTCCTGTGGTTCTTTCTGTGTCTAACACTTCTGTGAACATCAGCAACGAAGCACACAACACAGCCAGTAGCTACTCTTGTCTGTGGACAGCTAAGGTAAGGAAAAGATTTTTAGATAGTTAGAGGAGATATCTCTACAGGGACAGGATGATGGATTTTACTACTGATCTCATAATCAACTAATAGTTCCATTTAGGACACATATACTCCTTAGTTTCTTTATTGGTAAAAACAAGGATGCTACAATATTTTGGAAAAAAGAGATGTTTAATATGGAAAAGCTTTTGAATATAACAATGTTTCCTTTTCTAAGAATAGAATCTTGAATCAGATCTCAATTCCGTATGGTTTAGAAAGGAAATTAAACATAAAAACTATTAGATATCCACAGAGATTAAAAAGAAGCAAAAATAAAATAAAGTTATGACATTCAGTTCAGCTCCATACTTTCTGTACAACGCTAGTTATTTGCCAGTGAGGCTGTACAATTTTTCAAGAATTATTTTCATTCTATGCAGATTTCTGTTAGATGTTTTGTATGAGTGTTTTACTCCTTTTGTCTTCTAAGTATAGGAGTATGTGTTCCCAATGGTAAATTCCTGATTAGTAGGAAATGTAGACCTGAGAAAAATACTAATTCTGGTTCATTAATTGTAGTACAGATGGATAGGTGCTTTCATGAAAAGCTACGATAGTATCTTTGCTTTATATAATCTAGAAGAACATATTATCCTAGAGAAATATCTGTGCAATTGTACAGCCTGAAAGGACAAGAACAGCTTTATAAATAAGTTGATAAGTTGTAAATAGGCATACATTTGTGGAACAGAAAACTTCAAACATGACTCATAATCTTGAAAGAAACCTCATCTCTATAGTGTTTACTGTATTTGATAGAGAAAGGGGCTTATATGGCATGTGAAAGACTCCTCCATTTCCTTCTCTCACGGAAATTTAAATGTAATTGTACATAGATGAATAAGTATATATTCATATAAACATATTTCTATCTCAGTGTGCCAACAATTCTCTGCAATAGCATGTCTTCCATACTGAAAGATCCAGTGGGCCTTTGCAAAATTACCAGTTTTTCAGAAAGAAAAACCACAAACATGCAAAATGCTTTTAGGTAAAATGCCAAATAACAATTTATAAGGAAAGTAAAGTTACCCAAAAAGAAACACCAATGTTTTATAATCTTCAATAAAAGGACGAGATTCATTGCTACAAGTGTTTTCTAAATGTTAACTTAGAAAGTTTCAAATGTACAGTCTGTTGATGCTGTTGTGAGTCATTTATGTGTCTCTCTACTGTATAAGGAAAAACATGTCCAATTAATAGTTAATAAGGTGTATTTTTAAAATGTTCATCACACCAACAGTGTAGTTAGCTAAATATAATCTAATTCCAACTTTCTCTTTGGTCACTAACAACGAGTTGACACTTCTATAGCACAATTCCTCTGTCCTATTTTTAGCGTACATTAGGATGAGACAAATTGCATCCTGTAAGTGCTTGTTTTACTCCACTGCCCGTAAAGGAGTCTGTTTAGGTCATATACATGTCTGCTCTGTAAGTATCTGGGGTTAGGTGAGATGAAGCAGAGCATTACTGATGAGGCAATGCAATACTCAGTGCCAAAGTACTTTTCTTGGTCCAGATTTTAGCCTCTAGTAAGATGATGCTGTCAGCACTGCCCAGCAGCTTGAGGCACAACATTTTGTTGCATGAAGAACCTCTTTGCATATTTCTCAATATTATTCCATTAATTTGACAGTTCTGGACTTTTCTGGTTTGGGTAAAATAAATGTTTAAGTAAACAGGAAATAGCTCAAAGCTGAAAGGGAGTAACTTTTATCTTCTTTCTGTAACTGCTGAATCATTTATCTCTGTCTTTTCACCATTCTTTTGCTGAAATTAAAAGCGTACAACTAGGCAACTTTGTGCAAACTTTATTTATTTCCAGAGCTTTTCCCTAAGGTGGATGTGATAAATATGGGCAATTTGTTTTCTCCACCTGACCAGAACAACTGTTTGAGTTTTGGTTTTGTTTTACAAGCTGACCCATTCACTCAATCTGTGTGAGACATCCACTAAAGGCATGGTTTCTGCAGTGACTCAGAAGGAAGAGAGCCAGCACAGAAGCAATGCGGTTAGTACAGCTGGTTCTTATCCCATCCTTTGATCTTTGCAGAATGCCCAGTAAGATGGACCAACAAAGCATGATAGAGTTCATTATTGGCTCCTGGTCTGGCAAGGTTCTTATGGCTTCTGACATATTTCTGAAACAATGCTTGAGTGTGCATGCATTGTTTAAATGTGCACACTATCACATACTATAAAAGAATGAAAATAATTAGAGTTTTTTCATGGATATTAATTCTGGTTGATATTGGAAACTGAAATATCTGCAAATGGAGAACAACGAGAACAATGGAGAGCAATTTATGTCACAGGGATGCCATACATAAGCTATTGTTTGGCTGTCTCCTCATATACCATGATATGTATAGTAGCCACCCTTGCAAAGTGAGTATCCTGAACTGTGGTTTGATGGTAGCATTTTTTTTGTGGGGCATGGGGGGCATGGCTATAACATACAACACATTCTGTGTTGAAGAAAAAAAATAAGATTCCAGTTATAAAGAATTTACACATGTTAATGCAGAACATGTTTTTCCTTTAGAACTAAAGAAATATTGAAATATTCATCTCTTGAAAAGCTGGAGTGTAGTTTGAATGTCTTTGATGAAGGTATGCCTTAGTTAAATGCACATTATTGGGCTTGGAGTGCACAGTGGGTCACATTAAGTGATCCAATATCCTTTTCTGACATAAATGTCTATGAATCCATGAATTAATAATATACCTATAATATCCTAGGCAAAAAAACAGAGTACATGAAGATTAAGTCATTAATATAATGCTAACAAAATTCTAAAAGGAGGGAAGGTTACTCACAGCCCAGTCTACTGTTACTGAAAATGTCTCCTTAATTGCACATTAACTAAAAGATCAACAAGTAAGATTTGTGTAGAGTGAAATACAAGTGAAATCTTATAATTAGTGGACTTTTCTTTTCCTCAAGACACTACCAGGTCACACTCTTCATTTAAAATATGATCTGAAGAGTTTTCCTCTTTCTAATCAGTAAGTCAGTAGTCAAAAAAATCACCCAGAGGTTCTTCATGCAAAGCAGGAAGGGTGATTTCATAACCTCTATGTTTAGGATGCTAACTCGTTGGAAGACACCTTGGTCTATACTTTTCCAGCCCTTCCTACCTTAATGGGATGGTTCTTGTGGGGATGGATCAGACAGGAAATTTATCACAGATCCTTCAATATATTTTTAAAATTCTGGTTCTCACTAGATTTGCAAAAATGTTTGGCTTTGATCAAAAGTCTCAGGAATATCACTGAGTTATCTATTTGAGACAAGGCAGTACAATACCTATAAAAGTCATGTAGAAAATCAAGAAATCCTATCACAAATTTCTTAGAAACAGTGAGAGAAATATGAAGGAGCAGAGGAATTGGGAAAAGTCATGAGGAAAGTTGGAGAAAATTAAGTTCCCTGTATATGATAATAATAGCATATTGAAAGGATTAGAGTTCAAAAGAGAGCAAAGAAATGTAAAAGAGGATGAGGTAGAAATCATAAACATAGGGAGAAATGATGCCTGATACTGTTATAGAGTATAATGTTATTGCACAGCTATGTCATGTTATAGTTTAGTTGTATTTTGTAATGATGGGCAACAATAAGGTGGTACTCTGCGTGCCTTAGAATAGGATATTATTTCAAGTGCATAATTATTTTCCACTCATTATTCACAATAAATGTGATCTATGGTTATTACAATGATCTTATAACAAACAGTGGAGATTTATAGCCAAACAATACATCAACTAAGAAGCAGATTCATTAAGATTTCACAGACTTTCACTGCCATTCATGTTTTACAGTCTCTTTTTCTTCCCCCACTCTCCCTGAAATTTTTCTTCAGAAATAAGGGGATAGACATTTGCTGTTGAAGTGTATATGCAAAAAAAAATTATCCATGGCACAAGAGAACAGGGCCATCTGTTCATTTTCAGCAGGGATACAGTGCAAACATTTTGATTTAGTTCCACCACTGGACTTAAAATCAAAGAACAGAATATTCTCTTGATGTATGCAGTCATTTCTTGTAAACATGTTTCTAGGTGTTCCAGTTATTACTGTCTGGTTTTCCTGGTGGGATGTCCTAGGCACTAGGGTGTAAGCTGCTCTTCAACCTATTTGAGTTCTGAATTCAGTCTTCACATATGTTGAGGGGCTTCTTTTTCTCTGAGGCAGAGGATTCAGGTTCTTTTTCAGTCAGATTATATGAAACATCGAACCCCAAAATGCCTCTTGTTCTACACTCATTAACCCAACGTGGGGGACATTATTAATGCTTTCATAGTTGCCTACAGTTCTCTCAGAGGCAGTATGAAATCTAATCAGAACAAGTAGAAATGTTGATTTCTGATCAGTATTGGAAATCCTGGACTCAGTATAAAACAGGACATTTCACTGATAAAAAGGTATATAAGCAGAATAGAAGAGCATGTGAATACATTATAATAAAGCGTAAGTGTGTGAGTTACCACTTAAAGCAAACTTTACAGTAATGGAGAATATATAGCCTTATAACTAAGAAAAGGCAAACAAACAAGAAAACAAAACCCAAAATGAGATGTTGAAAACCTGTAAAACTGGCAAAAGATTATGGGGAAGTTGTTTTGCCAAACAACTCTTTTTTTAAAAATTATTTTTATTTTTAGAGAGTCACCAGCTGTCTCTGGAAAAAGCTAGCAAAAATTCATGATTTTAACAGAATATATTCATAAGTAATATTTTCATAATATTTTATTTGCAGATGATTGTTTGAAAGACATTTTAAATAATCTTATTACAAACTCTATCAATCCTAAATGTTGTAAGCTCACAGCTTTCTGTCGTATGAGCAACAGGAATTTTTTACAGTTGCAGGAAGTTTTCATTCTTTTTGTAAGGTCTAATTGAGTTGTTGCCCCAAGGCTAGTTTCACATAGCAATTGTAAATTCCAGAACGTGGGCTAGGAGATTTTCTCATCGAAGATTCATTCTCCTAAACTAGTCAATATATATTTTTTTCTTTTGTACTCCACACTAACATTTACCTTGTTCTTGCTATCCATTTTCTGTTTTGCATGTGTAAGAGGAAATTTAAGAACGCCGAAAAGGCTTGAAATATCTATCAGGGAAGGGAGCTGCTGAGCCTGGGTAGGACAATATGCCTTAATATATGCTGCTATTGTAGAAGAAGGAACTACTGATCTGAGATGCACCTTAGCATGTGTCTAGTCACCACAGTAGTGGAAAGGTGACCACTGAAGTGAAGATAAGCCTTGGTGTGATATTTGTTTATCCAAATGTATTTGGTATTGCACAGATATCGACTAACTGAAGTGTTGGTTAAACTTAAGTTTTAGATAGTGGAATATCTATGGACTACAACAATTGAACTAATTCACTGCTGAGCTAACATAGCAAGTAGAACATAAGACAAACAATGGGATAATGATGTGGTTATGTCAGCTGCAGAAAGAAGGAAGAATGTTCATTCCTGATTAGATTTGAGGAATTGACCCCCCAGAGGATCATTCTCAGGATGAGGACATGATGACAAAGGGTATAGCAATCAATTATCTCCAGACTGATAAATAAACTGAGCAGAAATAACAGTCTGCAAAACTGGGAAAGTAAAGAACAGAATAACACTATTGGTCTTTTGAGGGGATAAAAGGCAACTAAAAGACTACAAACTTTTGATGTAAGGAGGACCAGCACTGCAGGTATCAGTGGCTAAGGATCAACTGTTGTGGAGGCAAGCACCTTCTCCAAGTCAACTTGACACTCCAGCAGGATGCTGCTAGTTCCCCTGTACCATTGATATGAACTCTGAGGACCAAGATAAGTGTCTTGTTAATTTAAGGGTGTTTGCAGAACTTGGAGATTTGGGATCAAGGGTACCCTCATACCCATAACACTATTCTGCTAATATTTTAATGACAGCATAATGCTGAGTTTGCAGTAGTTATCCACTACCATTGACATAATCTAATTAGTTATTATATGATTGCTATGATTATATTTTCTACTGCCATTCTCATAATTATCTTATTGTCATGATTGCCAGTTATTATTTGCTGGTTTATCCCATAGTTGAATGTTGTTGAACTATAGTTGTACTTATTATTGCTATGCATATGTACTAGAATTTACATAAGCTTCCAATCAACAAAAGCTATTAAATATCATATATACCTCCTCACATCATTAATCTCTTTCCTTGCCGGATAAAACCTCTGCGTGCTGCTGAAGACTATCCTGCTAACAGCTTGCCCATTAAATTCCACTTCCTCTCCTCACAGTTCCTCATTCAGCCTGGCTCCCCTGTTGCCATCTGACCTTCGCTTCTGTCATTCCATTAGTGCTCAAGCTCTTTCTAATAAAAATCTTCATTTCTGGCCTCTACATCTAATCTTGCTTCTTTTCTATCACATCTGTATCCATGTACATTTGTCTGGCCTTTCCAGACACCTCTAATTCCCCTTCACTTCTAATATCAGATTTCTGAACTGGTCCCCTGAATTTATATACTGGAATTCTAGTTCAATTTTTTTTTCAGTGTCTCAGTTTACATCATGTTATGTGTTTTCCTTGAAACTGAACCTCCTATGCCTCTCCTAATCTCTGTCTAGTCATCTAACTCCAAAAATATCTTTTATATTAATTGAATGCAAATAGAATAGTTTGCACCCTCATCTACTCTATCCACTTTGTCTTGCTTCCCAGGCACGAATATAGAGTTGTTGACTGGTTGTTCAAGAGGAACAATCCTTTCCCATCGCTTATGATTCTTAGATATATTGCTACCACGATGCAGAAATATCTGCTAGGACCTGGCCAGTGCAGATGGAGTGTTCAGGGAATGGAGCTGTGAAATTCTGCTTTTCAGTTGAATATGTATGAATTGCAAATTTTTTAAAGTTGTGTAATTTGGCTAACTCTGTGTCTTTTAAAAAACATGACAAAAATTCATGTTTCGTGACAAATTTCATCTCCACTATTCAAAGTGTGCGGCACAAAGATCTTTTAAGAAGTCTAGATTTCTTTAACATGCATAAACCCCCAGATATTCACCTTCAGCCTCTTTCAGAGAAATGTCTAGGGCTTGGGCTTCTATTTTATTGGGTTTTTTTAAAACAAGGCTTACATTTAGAAGCTGAGTGTTCAGATGTTTACAGTTTAGCTAGTTTTGGTTAAGTAATAAGACAGGTAGAGAAAATGTGGTTTTCCTGGAAACATTAAGAAACCTTATAGTAAGTCATACTATCACCCCTACTTGCTTTAATTAGTACAGTATTGCATTACTTTAATTGTTAAAATAGTTGTGTATTTTAACAAAATCCCACTTAAATAAGCTGCACAACACCTTTCTTGTCTCATGGAACAATTTATTTAGTAGTATACAGGTCTTAGTTTGATCTGAATTTCTGAAGGGCATGGCAATATTTCCATATAATATAGTTTGGTTATAAAGATTGGTGAAGACAGAATTTTTAATTGGTATCAGTTTCTCTGATTTGTTCTATTCTTTGTTTAACACCAGACTGATTTGTTTGCACATTGCAAACACAATTATTTGCTTTCCTTGTAAGCAGTAGTATCATGTTTTACCAAGATGACAACTGTGGTTTAGAGACAGAAATTACTTTAGAAGATGATATCAGTGCCCTGACAACAGTGTTCATTAAGAGATCCCAAGATGTTTTTACAAGGATAAGGGTATTAATCCCATTTTGCTAGTGAAAATCTAGTCTGAATTCTGTGTGAAACACCCCTATTCTTCTCTCTGGAGAGGTTATAGAGGTTTTGTTATAGAGGATAACTACAATGCTACACCCCAGAGACACATTGAAGTAGTGAATGATCACTTCACACAACAAAAAGATGTATTGAAAGAATAAAAAATGAAAAGCAAAGAATATAACAAAAATAAAAGTTGTTTGCATTAAAACTAATGAAATAAAAGGCCTTACAGATACAGTAAAATTCTGTAGTGTATACCTACAGAAAGACAAGAAGGTTCATTAGAACAAGAACAATAGGTCATTTGTGGAATGACATTTTAAGGTAGCTTCTTGGTATTCCTCAGCCAGTTTCCAAAAGTAATTTGCAGACATGATTGAACGGATGCTGGCTAATGCTAAGGGCAATTATTAACTCTTTACCCTTCCAGGAATGAAGCTTGGGTATTAATATTTTTCATTTTATCTTTAGGAAAAAAACGCTTTGTGAGAACAAACCAAAACATAACGACCTTTGATGAACATAGTAATATCATCAAAACCAGGCTGTGAACTTTGATACTAGCACTAATATTTGTCCATTACTTTGTTATCAGTGTCTAAATTATCAAAGAACTTCTAAAACTTACATAGAGGACTGGAGGGAAGGGGAATCATCAGGATCCACTCATGTCTACATATATGTATTTGCATGAGTACGTTAATCAAGGAAATGTGGTCAAGCAGACACACACATACTTTTCACGTAGAAATAACCATCCATACAGACTTATACGTCAAAAATTAGCAGATTCTCATTTACACCTTATCCAGTTTGGAATGGTATTATACTCTGTCAAAGTTTCAAACAAATTCAACTGAAGGTGCATACATTTGACAGCATGACTTTGCTATCTGTTTTATAACTTTTAAAATATTTTATGCTAAACTGTTTTTAAAGTGCTTGAATGTTAAAATAATTTATATGCTTTTTGGGGGCTGACGATTGTTGTGGACTTTATCTGAATTATTGGTGGATAGTTCCATGCCTCTGCTGCTGTGTACGTACCCACTAATGGAAATAGGTATTTCATCTATTCAAAGCAATCAAGAACATAAACTTTAATATTGTTTCTAAGCAATTAGCTGAGAATCCCTTTGTAGATAACATCTATAAGATATAATCATGACACAGAGAAGTAACACCCTGAAAATGAATAATTTCTAAGATTTATTGCAAAGCAGAACTCCAGCTGGTTTAATGTGGTGGAAGTACACTGAAATTTCAGCAGCTACGCATCTGAGCTCTAAATGTAAACAGCACCAGGAGCTGAAAACAGTTAGCAGCAGAATAGATGTACCTGCAATTCAAGAACATACTTCACCAGATGAGTAAATTTTACTTGAAAGCATCTTAACTCTGGTGAAGGGGAAGGAGTAGAGAATGATTTTGCTCAGAATTCAGATACTTTGCCTGTTTTTTTGCATTTTCCCACACGTGCTATCTTGCTTTTTGAGTTAGCACACTGAAGGCTCCCAACTGACGTGCACACTTAACGTGTGGAGAATTTCCATTAACTTTCTGCTATATAGTGAATATTTTTAGTGACTATGAGCTGTCTGAACACTTGCCGGGAAATAATGAAAGTGAAGAAATGGTTTCCCATGTTGCCACATAGAAGATGTTCTTGTCAGTCCTTCCCCCTGTGATGTTTGGTTCTGTCTCATACACGACAGAAACATTGCTGAGCAAAAGAGTTTTTTAGGTCTGCCCTTTGCTACCTACTGTATCTCTTTATGTGCATTTTCTAGAGAAACTGTACTATTAACAGAGAAGGAACAGTCACTGCCAAACAATCTTCTATTTACAGACAAAAATTCTGTGGAACATCATGGCAGGGATATTAATTTCTATTTTATCTATGTGACCAATCAACAAATCCCTACAATGAAAGAAGGCTCAGAGAAGATAGGTGTGGTGGGTTAAGCTTGGCTGGCTGCTGACCAAGCTGCTCTCTCATTCCCCCTCCTCAACAGGAGAGGGAGAAAAAATATGATGGAAAATCTTGCAGGTCAAGATAAAGCCAGGGAGGTCACTCAGCAATTACTGTCACGGGCAAAGAAGACTCAAGTTGGAGAAAGAGCAATTAGATATTTTGCCATCAAATATAGAGTAAGATGGTGAGAAACGAAGACAAAACTAAAAATACCTTCCCTCCATCCCACTTTATTCCTAGGCTCAATATCATTCCTTTGTTACTGACTCTTCTACTCCCTCCCCCTGAGTGGCATGGGGGGATGGAGAATGGGGGCTGTGGTCAGTTCATAACACTTTGCCTCTGCCGCTCCATCTTCCTTACACCTTTGTCCTGCTTCATTGTAGGGTCCCTCATGAGTGATACAGTCCTTCAAGAACTGCTCCAGCATGGGTCCTCTCCATGGATTACAGTCTATCAGGAACATACTGCTACAGGATGGGTTCCCCATGAGCTGCAGGTCCTGCCAGGAGCCTTCTCCTGCATGGGCTCTCCACAGTTTGTAGCTTTCTTCAGGGCATTTCCACTTGCTGCAGCGTGGGGTCATCCATGGCCTACAGGGTGGATATCTGTTCCAGTGTGGTCCTTGACAGGCTGCAGGGAGGACAACCTGCATCACCATGGTCTTCTCCATGGGCTACAGTGGAATCTGCTCTGACACTTCGGGCACCTCTGCCAGCTCCTTCTTCACTGAACTTAGTGTCTGCAGGATTGTTTTGCTCACGTTTTTTCTCACTCCTTACTCTCTCAACAGCTGTGCAGCACTTTTCAGCCTTTCTTAAATATGTTATCATCACAGAGGCACTGCCAGCTGGCCTGACAGGCTCAGCTGTGTCTTGTGGTGGGTTCATTGGAGTCACCTGAAACCAGCCATGTCCAGCACGGGGCAGTCCCAGTCTCTCCTCACAGCCCCCCCGCTACCAAAACTTGGACATATAAACCCAATACTATAGCAAGGATAATGTGCTCATGAATTTCAGAAAAGAATATAGAGACCACAGCTATTACAAAGGAAACACAACAAAAATGGGACCAGAGAGAGAAACCTTTGCTTTAGAAAAATGGCTCTATCAGTCAACTGTGTCAAATGGTTATGTAAATGGCCTTCCCTAAAACAGTCAATAGAGAGTATTATCTTCCCCAGCCAGCCAGACCTGCATGGAAAAGTGCAATTGAAAAATTAACAAAATTAAATTTAAAGAGAGCAACGGGATGGAGCTGGCTTTATCTCACATATTCCTTCCTGGAGACTGAAGACACCCAGCACCAGGTTGGTGAGCTACAGAGCAGAAATCAGAATCATGTCTGTATTCTGATCAAACCGTACACTGGAATCGTTATATTGTGTTTGTGTTGCGATCTCATTATATTGCTCTATCATCCTGCAAAATCAAAGTCCCGTGTAACATCAAATATTCACAAATAGGTAAATTTGATATTAAAAATTCAACCCTCCTTGCGTGGAATATCTAAAAGAACCTGACTAGAGAGTACTGGATTCGGACAGTTTACAGTAATTTATAAACATAAAAATGAGAGTCAATTTTGAAAAAAAAAAATCCCAAAGCTAAAACACCATTTAACAATTACAACAGAAAAAAAGAACAAACCCAATAATTGTATTTGGAGAGATTGGAAGGTGGAAAAAAGGAGAAAAATAGAGTAGTTATAACTCTATAACTACTCTGGCTTGTCCATTATAATAAAAGCATTACATATCTCTTTAAATTTTGAATTTTGACTCAGTTTAGGGGGGGTGTGAATAATTCCATTTATGTCCAGATACAATTTAATCACCCTACAGTGTGTTATGAATATGGTGATCCATGTTTTCAAATGGCTGGACTGCATTACTTACATCTGCATATTGCACATCTAGTTTTTCAGGAAACCACTGAGAAGAAAATATATACTGACTTCATATCTTGTAGTTTATTTCTTACAGCTATCAGCGGTGATTTTATGAAATATTCATTCAAATTTTTTGAAATACTCATGTTTGTAAATGTTTAGGTTATGGTTAATAATATTCAACATCTTGCTTTCCACTGTGTTTTCTCTAAGTCAGACTTGCAGTTTGGACTGGCAATCCCTTATTTGAAAAAGCAAGATGGGATTGCTTGAAACCTTTATTTTGAAAGAACATCTTGTTCATCATTTATTGTTTAGCTTTGTTAAGCTGTGTCGTATCAGATTAAAAACAAGTACCAAAAAATGAATAGTGAAATCCCCACTCTGCCAAATAGCCAATATATGATGTCAGTCACTATCAAAACAACCTGTGAGTCTTGGACACATCTCTTCTAATCATAGAACAATTTTGTCTAGAGTCTTATGAGAATGAACTTCTCCTTCATCCAGGTATAGTATCAAATCTACTTTACTGTAAACAGCTGATGGATTAACTCCCTTGCACTTGAAAAATCCTACAGAAAGGCTCCCCTGCTTCTCATGGAGCTTTCACAGATATCCTCTTTGCTTTTTAGTAATTCAAGGGAAAGTCTCTCTCATTGCGCCACTGTGATAAGATACAGTCTGTTGAGGGAAAGTTTAATTAGATCTGACGTTTTAATTGAAGAATGATAAATGCCCTTCACCAAATTTTGTAGAAACTCTTCACAGGTGACTGCTTACATAATAGATTTTATCCACAGCAGCTTCAAGGTATACTTTGAAATTCTTTTTGGCTACAACTTAGAGAATGCAAAATATATTTTTCTTCATTTTGCCACATCTCACCGTTGTGAATGTTATATATTCTTTGGCATTATCTTCATTATTGATCAGATAGTCTTTCGCTATGCAAAAGTTACTTATTGGTATGTCTGTAAAGGCTTATAAACTTCATATTTGGAAAACAAATCCAAGTAGTATATAAGACTTAATAGGAATACGATAGAAGAAATAATAAGAAAAAAAAAAAGTAGTTTATTTTCAATTGAAGGCAAGTGTCTACTGCATATTCCAAGTCCATCTGTGTTATAAATACCTCTGTGTCTGTTTTGCCAACAAAAAAGGAGGCAGAGCACTTCTCTTCCTGATCAAAATGCCTTTGAGTCATTAAGACCTATGTTCCTTAAACCTCTATGCGCTCTCTGCACATAGCGATACAATTTCCACAGGCCAGCAGATCAGTTCCTGAGTGGCTTGGCTATATATTCTCCTACATGTCACAGTTAGCATTTTCCAACTACATTTCTAATTAGCATATTCTGAGTTGTCTGGAACCAGCAGGTATTTTAGAGTTGCCTCAATCTTCCATGTATTTAAGTGTATCTCTTAGGCTGAACGTGAAAGTTCAAAAATTAGTGGGTATCACTAAATGGGTTAGTGGGTTAGATGAATTAATTAGCAGAATGTCTGTGCTATTAACCTAAGGAAGGGCTAAGTATATATATATAGACATCTGGTCATGGACAATTAAGGATATCTGTAGTTTCTTATTTCATTCAGCTTGCATCAGGTTCTCAACTTGAAATTACATTTATAAAATTCATCACACTAGAAATAAGTAGATTATATTTGTTAAACATTAGAAGCACAACTGCGTTGTAAAATAAATCTATACTCAACAAAGTATTTTCCAGTTCTGTTAAATGGTTAAATTGTCCAATAACTGAAAAAAAAAAATTGAGACTGACAATGCAATTATCTTGTTTATCAGTAAAGTGAGGTGTGAGACACATATTTCGAGGATAAGAAGGACTTTGTATGTTCAATCATGTGTGTACCAATAGCTTTCTGAAATGTAGAATATTCAGGCACAGTGCAAAGTGACAGATAAAACGTTTGAGGTAAATCATTTTGCTACAACTGACATCCCGCTTAAATTATATCTAAATTATGGCAATGATAAAACTAGCTGACAAAGCCAGAAACAAACAAAATGCTGCTCAAGAGAAATTATCATATCTTTAATGCCATAGCTATAGCTGTATCAAATGTGGCTTAAAATTATAACATAAAGGCTCAGTCATCACTTTTTGTATATCTTTTCTTCTTTCATCCTTACTAATGGAAATGCAGTAGCAGAAGCCATGAAAAAACATGCTAGAAACCTCTATAGTCCCTATTTCTTCCTTAATAGCCCAGAATAGAAATGTAGAAAAGAAAAAGTCCTTAGATTTAGATTCACAAAAGTACCGAAGGAATAAAAAATACAACATAAAGGACCTGTGAACATCAAAGTCCAGGAGTAAAAGGGATGAAAACCTATTCTTTAGCCAGTTAAAAATCCAGCAGTGACTGACCTTCACCACTAAAGCTTCTTCTGGGTCACATTGTGTATGGTCTTAGCCTCTAAGTCCTTCCAGAGATTTCTGCCAGCATTCCTCTAGCCATTATGTGGAAATCCCAATACACCTGTCCATGTTTGCATTTCTTTGCAGAACCCAGGTCAAATAATATTTAAACTACATCGAAACCTCACTCAATAGTATATATGCCATAACTATTCTCCGAAGAAAAAACATCGTGATAGAAAGTGTTGCTTTCTCCCCATGTAATGGCATCCTACTGCGATATTCCCAAGAAGGGAGAGATCTCAGTTCAAAACTTCCTTCATCTGAGAGGAACCAGAATTTTTCAACTTACTTTGTCTTGCAATGTTCTTTCATAAAGGAATACATTCAAGAGATATACAAGTCTGTAGAGCTTCCATGTATCAGAGAACAATAAACATTAAAAGCCTGCATAAAGAACCGGGTGATAAACATCCTTCTCATTTCGATTTATTTCAATTAGTTCCACAAATAAGGTGGAACCCAATCAATCTAATTTAAACACTTAATTCAGACGCTGCCATGTCTAACTACCCATGACTAACTCTTCAAGCATTTGTGGGAAGGATTCAGGTAAGTTAAGGATTTAGATATTTCAGGGGGGTTTCTATCAAACCATAAGCTACAATGAAATTTTAGGCATGAATACATCTTTTACCAGAATAGGGTCTTCTAATCATAGATGGGTAACAGGATAAGTACTTTAACGAAATGAGAATGCAGCTAACAAGAGGCAGCCATTTGTACAGCAGGTTCCATACTCTTTTTATTTGAGATCTCCCTGAGCTTCTAGGACCTTTGTCAGGGGTCTGGAAACCCTCTAAAGAACTTGATCTCTGATTAAAAAGAGTCAAGCCCTCTTTTAGCTGGTGCTAGGTAGAGAGAGGCCTGTATAAAAACCAGGCCTAGAGTACAACTGCCAAGTTGCAGCAGTTTACACAGCAGGGTGCAAAGAAGAGGATTTCAGGGCAGAGCAGCATATAAACATTCTGAGGTTTGGTGGTGATACACCAAAGCGCGTGTTCCCCAGCAGGTGTTAGAGCAGCTGTGCCTGCCAGGGCAGAGCTTTCATCAACACAGACAGAGAGAGCTTCAGATGGTGGGTGCAGCCCTGTGAGCCCAGGGTGCAGGGAACACCTGGGACCTCTTACTAGGGCTGGGGAGTTGGTCCCATTTCCTGAGGAGGCATGCTGTCGTTGAAAAGCCGTGTCACCAAGTGGAGGAGTTATGTGAGGAAGTGAGCAGACTGTGCAGCATCAAAGATGAATCAGAGATCAACAGGATTTCTCAGAGACTCTACAGCTTCAGAGCCCAGAATCCCAGCTGCAGTGGAGACACAGGTAGAGTCTGGTCCAAGCAGAATGGTAGGTGGAAGCTTGGGGGAAGACAAAGGCTGGAAGCTGGTGACTTCTGGCACCAAGAGGAGGGCTCCTGCTCCACCTGAAGGTTAGCAACTATGAAACAGGTTCATTGCCCTCAAAGCTGAGGAGGAGCAGCTGGAGGAGGAGGTGCTTTCAAGCAAAGCATCTGGACTGACTGACCCTGAGCCACACAAGAGCACCAGGTGGAAATAGCAAGTGAAAGCAGTGGTAAATCCCTACTGAGGGTAATGGAGGCACCCATATGCCACCCTGACTTGTCATCTGGAGTTTACTTCTTCCTGGGGCCCCAAATCTGGGATTTTCAGGAGAGACTGACAAAGACTGACCAATAATTACCCCCTGCTGTTCTTCCATATGGGCACCAAGGGTACTGCTAGGGGCAACCTCAAGAGTATCAAAACTGACTACAGAGGCCTGGGGGTGATAGTCAGTGATATGGGGGACCAGGTGGTGTTGTCCTCAGCCCCGCTGGTGAGGGGGCTGGGTGTGAAGAGGATGGGGCTGGTACTGCATGTCATCTACTGGTTCCAGAGATGGTGTCCGCAACAGGGGTTTAGTTTCTCAGACCAGGGGACCCCATCTGAAGATCTATCTGTTTGGAAGACATGGGATCCTCCTCGCTAAGTGGGGCAAAGGTATCCTTGCCAATAGGGATGACTGGCCATCATCTAACAGGAGGGCTTTACACTAGGAATGATGGGGAAGGGGAGGAGGTTCCAGCAGCCCTCTCATGGACTGATGGATAGTGCTGACAAGCAAAGGACCTGGGATGATGTGAATAAAAGGGAATAAAGCAGAACTTCAGTTTGGTCACCTCAAGCATTTTCATGTAAGCAAGAAAGTGCCTAGCAAGCATCATTATGGGGAAGCACTCCACAGAGCCTTTCTGAAAAATCAGCATGCTGGGTAGCCTCTATGAAGTAGCTGTGCACCCCACACATGCATTGGAAATAAACAAAAGGAATTAGAGATCTGTGTGCAGTTGCACAGCAATAATCTTGGGATCATGGAGATGTGGTGGAATGGCTCAGATGAGTAGAGTGCTGCAATGGGGGGATACAGGCTTTTTAGGAAGGACAAGCCTAGAAGATGAGGAGTGGAATTGCCCTATGGTAAACAGCAGCTGGATTGCATAAAGCTGTACTTGGGGTTGAATGATGAGACAATTGAGACCCTACAAGTAAGGGTTAAAGAACAGCCCAGAGGGATGATTGTAGTGGATGTTGTTAGAGGCTGCCTGACCAGGACGAACAAGTGAATTAAACCCTCTACAGATGTAGTAGCCTGTCGTGGTTTGAGCCCAGCCGGCAGCAAAGAACCACGCAGCTGCTTGCTCACTGCCGCCCCCCTCCCCCCGACCGGGACAGGGAGGAGAATCAGCAGAGAAAGGGGCAGCCCTCGTGGGTTGAGGTAAGGACAGTTTCATGCAACAGCACAGAGAGAGAGAGAAGAGAACAGTAACAATAACAACTATAATGCTAACAAGAGAGAAAACAAACGAGTGATGCACAGCACAACCGCTCACCACCCGGAACGGGAACCGGAGCCACCCCACGGTCTTCCCAGCCGCGCTTCCCACGCCTTGCCCGGCCAGGGCCAGCCCCCCAGTTAGGGACTGGGCATGAAGGCAGTGGTATCCAATACCTGCTTGGCTACTTTGGGTCTTTGGGTCAGCTATCCCCCTCCCAGCTTTCTGGTGAAAATTAACTCTATCATAGATGAACCCAGGACATAGCCTCACAACTACAGTCCCTGGTTCTCATGGGAGATTTCAAACACCCTGATATCTGCTGCTATGATCATAAGATGGTTGCATCCAGGATCCTGACAAGGGGAAAAGCAAGATCACAGCCCTGGAGTTGAGAACAGATTTCAGCGTCTTCAAGGATCTGCTTGGAAAAGTCTCATGAGTAAGGTCTTGGAGGGAAGAAAGGCCAAAGGAAGCTGGCTGATATTCAAGGATTGTCTACTCCAAACTTAAGAGCAGTCCATCCCAATGAGCAGGGAATCATCAAAAATGCCAAGAGGACTGCACTGATGAACAAGAAGCTCCTAGCAAAATTCAAATGTAAAAATGTAATATACAGAAGATGGAATATATAGACAGCAGGGACAGGGAATTTGGGAGGAATATAGAGACAGTCAGAATGCAGAGTTGTGGTTAGGAAAGCCAAAGCCCATCTGGACTTGGATCTGGTAAGGCATGTCAAAGGCAATAAGAAGTGCTTCTATAAGTAAACAAATTGCAAAAGGAAGATTATGGGAAAACATGGGCCCATTGCTGAATGGGGTAGGGGCCCTGGTGACACAGGACATGACTAAGACTGGGGTACTGAATGCCTTCTTCACTTCAGTTTTTACTAGTGAGACTGGCCTTAGGGAATCACAGAATCACAGAATGAGTTGGATTGGAAGGGATCTTTAATGGTAATCTAGCCCAATCCATAGGGGGATTTTTCACTTGCTCAAAGCCTCATCCAACCTGACCTTGAACACTTCCAATGATGGCACATCCACAACTTCTCTGGGTGACCAGTTCCAGTGTCTCACCACCCTCATCATAAAAAATTTATTCATATCAAATCTAAATATACCCTCTTTCAGTTTAAAATCCTTGCCTTGTTCTGTCACTACGGACCTTGGTAAAAGGTCTCTTTCCATCTTTTTTATTAGAAAATAAGACTCCTTTATAAATTGCAAGGCCACAATAAGATCTCCCTGAAGCCTTCTCTTCTCCAGGCTGAACATCATCAGCACTCAGCCTTTCTTCATAGGAGAGGTGTTCCATCCCTCTGACCATTTTTGTGGCTCTCCTCTGGACTCTCTCTAACAGGTCCGTGTCTCTCTTATGCTGGGAACCCCAAGAGCTGAACACAATACTCCAGGTGGGGTCTCACAAGAGTGAAGTAGAGAAGGAGAATGATCTCCCTTGACCTGCTGGTCACACTTCTTTTTAGGCAGCCTAGGATACAATTGGCTTTCTGGGCTGCAAGCACATGATGCTGCCTCACTGTCTAATTTTTTGTCCAACAGTATACTCAGTCCTTCTGCACAGGACAGCTTTCAATCCATTCTCTCCCTAGTTTGTATTGATACTGGCGTTTGCCCTGACCCAGGTGCAGGACCTTAAACTTGACCTTGTTGAACTTCATGACATTTCATAGAATCATAGAATCACAGAATGGTAGGGGTTGGAAGGGACCTCTAGAGATCATCTAGTCCAACC
>VZSC01015641.1:112033-145392 GCA_013398225.1 Steatornis caripensis
GAAGTTCCTCCTCATGTTCAGGTGGAACTGCCTGTGTTCCAGTTTGTGCCCATTGCCCCTTGTCCTGTCGCTGGGCACCACTGAGAAGAGTCTGACCCCGTCCTCTTGACATCCACCCTTTAGATATTTGTGAGCATTGATCAGATCTCCTTTCAGCCTTCTCTTTTCCAGGCTGAACAGACCCAGCTCTTTCAGCCTTTCCTCAGAAGAGAGATGCTCCAGTCCCCTCACCATCTTTGTTGCCCTCCGCTGGACTCTCTCCAGTAGTTCCCTGTCTCTCTTGAACTGGGGAGCCCGGAACTGGACACAGTACTCCAGATGCGGCCTCACTAGGGCAGAATAGAGGGGGAGGATCACCTCCCTTGACCTGCTGGCCACACTCTTCTTAATGCACCCAACAGATAAAGTCGGGTTTCCCACACTTGGGGAAATCACAGGGGTCAGCACACACGGAGTGCAGGGGATGAGCCTCGCCCTGGGAAAACCACCTGCCAGGCACAAGCCTGCTCCTGAAGCCTGTCAAGGTCCTTCTAGATAGCACCCCTTCCCTCAAGAGAATCAATTGCACCACTCAGCTTGGTGTCATCGGATAACTTTCTGAGGGTGTGCTCAATCCCACTATCTATATAATTATTTTTTTTTTTTAGTTCAAGGACCTGGAGATGAGGGGAAATTCTGGGGCAAGGAAGACTTGCCCTTGATGGAAAAGGATCAAATCAGGGACTACTGAAGCAAAGTGGCCATACATAAATCCATGGGCCCTGATAGAATGCACCCATGAGTAACTGGGGAGCTGTCTGGCTCTAGGTGACCCTACTTGAACAGGAGGATTGGACTAGATAACCTTCAAAGTTCCCTTTCAATTTCAGCCATTCTGTGATTCTGAGATGAAGAGCCAAGTAGATAAGAGTTGGAAAGAGATAAAATGGCTCTTGGAAAACTTTAGGATGTCTGCCTTCCATTCAAAGCTGCCATTCCCATTCCACAGAATTTAAAGGGATGTAAAATCATCCCAGGTACACTTAGAGAAGCAGACATTCAAATAAAAACTTAAACCAGAAAGGAAAATTTGCCAAGATAAGAATAGCTGAAGAACAGGAAAACTGGACAACAGAAACATATCCTTTTAACATTGTGGTATGAATTCTAAGACAAAGCTGTAATGTTCAGACGATGTAAAAAAATCCTGATTTTCCCATTGCTGTCTACAATAAGCATTGCAACAAACACATGCCGTTCAACACCTAGGGATGAAGATAAATTTGCTACAGAGATAATTTATTTTTCCTTTAAATAATTTTCAAGGAAGATGTGGAGAGATTAATTTGACTTCGGGCTAGGAGGCTAGCTCCTTTCATTATGGTTTTGCAATTTTTTCACTTCATAGTTTCACAAGGGTGATATACATGATTTTCAAAGACAGTATGGTCTGAGATTTTATTTTGCATGTCTCCAAAATGTCTTGAGTTTTTCATCTTACAGTACATTATCTACAGAACAATAGCAGGAGTAGTAATGATAATAATAACAATAATAATAAAGACAGTGATATTGTGTGGAGAATCCGTCTGAAACAAGACAACACAAGGAATGGAGTGATGTATTCATTATGCTTTGTACATTGTAATGGAAACAAGTAACCATAAAATATGGCATGTTTTCCAAGTATCTCACAAGCACATCTTTATCAGCTTTGCTCATTTTCACATTATCCCACAATTCCTATTATTATCTAATTTCAGATCTATTTCCATAAAAGAATTTTATAAACATCAGTTTTCTTTAGTGAGTGCTAAGCACTATCTTTATAATGATCCTTAGACTTCTGAGTCAGACTGAAGCCCCATGGTGATAGAAGATCAACAAAACCAAAGTAGAATTTTGCACCTGGCACCTCCCGTATAAGACAACATATAATTTTAAACCACTATTCTGTCTCTTTTTTGTTTTTCTTGTCATTCCTGTTTTCTAGATGATCATTGACATACACTAATGAAAGACTTATATTTTAATGTAGTTTGGCCTGGTAGAATATTATACATCAGTAATGCATAATGTCTTAAGCTTTTTGAAGGACTTCTCAGATCAGACCAATCAGCTGTAAAGCTGTCCTGGAAATGTTGCGGAACTGTATCTTAAAGGAAGATTAAAGTAATTGCTTGTGAGGCAGCAATAATCATATATTAAAAAGTTTTGTGACTAAATGGATAGAAACAGGATTTTACCTTTTACTTGGATTTCATGTGTTGCACATAGTCATAATCATGCAGTAGTTACTCAAACACATCTCTATACTTTTCATGAGAAACTGTCACCTTTCTAAGCTTTAATAGACGTCCTGTGTGGAGTATCACAAATGTGTAAGAGAACAGAAATAAAAATTACCAGCACTGCAGCTGAACCTAGGAATATGTTTTCTAAAATTCTTAATTATATTTAAAATGTATATGCTCAGAAAATTTATTTTGCTCCTTAACACTGTCACGGTTTAAAGCTGGGCTGGCTATTAAATGGATGACAGATGCTCTTTGTTAACCTCTTTGTTCCCCAAAAGGAGGAGGGAAAGAAAAAGAAAAAGTGACTTATGCGTTGGAAAAGTTAAAACAGCTTTAATCTAACTATTATAGTAAGGTATAATAGAAGAAATAATAATGAAAAATATACAAATCCATACAAAACCAATATTGAGCTTCCCCTGATGACAATTATGTCACCTACATGCTTCAGGGAAGGCCCCAGGAAAGTCCCGGACTGGACTCCACAGCAGGCAGGAGCTGGATTCAGGAATGCACGGATCGGGATTGAAGGCAGAAGAATTGGACAGGGCCCTCCTTGGACGCCGGCCATAGAAGAAGAGAGCGAGACCCTCGTGATCCCTCAGCTTTATACCGAGTATGACGTGTATGGGATGGAATACTCCATTTAGTCAGTTTTGGGTCACCTGTCCGACCTGCTTCTCCCCACTGGAGGGTTGCAGGTGTGACCCATTTTCTGCTCTTTCATCTCTGGCACATAAGAAAGTTAGCAGAAGCATAGGAGCTTCCCAAAACTTGTAAATCCCAACAGAATCCAAGGGTATAAGAGAGACTTACTTGAAGGTCTTTTACATCTGCTCTGTCTATGGTTTCTAAGGCTCTCCAGCCTGAATAGTAGGCCAATAAACTTTAATAGTTTTAACCATAATTACCATAATCTGAGCACTATCAAAAAATAATCAACTAATAATCACATGAAAAGTCTGTTCATGTGATTCTGTCATGGACTTCTGGAGAGAGAGAGAAGATGAAGGCAAACGGAGGTAGAGACATGCCTTCTGTGTTCCTGAAGTAACATAAACTTCTAAGTTGGACATTTTTCTTCTGGAATCAATTCAAGGAATGCATGAATCTAATAACTGTTGTGTATCATTTATCTTTATATCCTATCTTCAGCAGTACTCTTTTTTATGTTCTACATTTCTTACAAAATTAGATAAAAACAAAACAATATAAAAAAAGATGCCTAAAGTTTTGAGAAAATAAATAAACAATCTTCTAAATAGATATATCTAGTCATTTGAGATGCTTTAGAATATCAGAAACATCTGTACAGGGCTGACAAGATACAACCCAAGACAGACACCTATACTTTCAACCTCAGTTGTATGTCTAGGGTGACTACACTAGGTTTTTATTTTAGATTATTAATAAATGAGATATAAATGTGCTACTAAAATTGTATATATGAACTTGTAACAAGAGACATTAACAATAATTTTTAAACTGGTAAGGCTTCAGCAATTAACTTTATAGGACAGAAATCCTGCAATTGTTTGTTGAAATAATACTTCAATCAGTTCTATAATTATGATTTCTTACCAAGATCAGTCTTGACCTCTATGGAACACAATTTATCAGAATAATGTTTAGATTGTGGTAATTAATGCTTTCAGCCACAAATATAATTTCATATAAAATATGGAATAAAATTGAACTTTCTGCTCTACAGCATCACTACATCCTTGTTGTGGTAAATTCAGTGGTTTGAATCCATTAACTTTTCATTGTGTGGTGTTATCATCCACTGCTAAAGATTAGCTACTGACACATTTATCAAAGGATGATAAATGAGCTGTCCTTTCAGACGTCTGATTATCTGACCTTTATTCAGTTAAAAGCACAAGGGGCTGACAGTGTTAAGTGCTTGCTAGTTTAGAATGAAATTGAACCCAGGAAATGAATGTTTGGTATCGTCTTCAATAACACAAATTTACTTCATCAATTTATGTTTAAATTGAAGAAAACAAAATTTATTGTAAAGCTCTGTAGAAACCCCGTTTTTTATTTTAACAAATTCATTATCATCTCATGCAGAATCCTTAACTCTAAAAGTTCTCTTTGAGAAAGAACAGTTTTATCATTATCCACCGGACTATAGTCAGCCAAAAAGCACATAGGGTTGATGAACGCCTTCAAATGTCTAACAAAAATGTGGTAACTTTTATCTATTTCCGTGACATCCAAACAACTTCTGTCATCTGGATGACCACAATTCTAGAAATCCTTACGTAACAGTTGAAGTATTCAGTGAATCCACCAACTTCAGATAAATAATTCTAAATGTTCACTAATATTAATATGCTCTTGTAAAAATAGTTATTTATGCATCTTTGCGTATGTAAAGCTTGGATGCAACTTTCAGATTGCATAAAGCAAGTACAGCACAATAATCAGTGTTAAATAAACAAACACAAAATTATTTTTTACATTCAATATAAAATAAGCTTTACTAGAAGCTCTATGCTTCCATTTTTTACAGGGATTTTGCACATGCACAGAGATGTCTGGAAATTTACATTGCCCAGCCATTCTCTGCATTAAATACTATCATTGGTTTGAGTCTGAAGTATAGTATTGCATTAGGAAATATCAGTACAGCTTCTTGCAAAAATATTTTTATGCACTCCAGCCATCTGCCTTGGCTGCTGCTTGTTGCTGAGGGAAAAGAATGGCTGGAGCAAGTGGTTATATCTCCAAACTATGAGATTTATAAAGATGCATCCTTGGTATAAAAAGCTTCAAATTCAAAAGCAATATGTAGCAAGTGATCAGGTTCTTTTGCTATACTGAGAGTAGAGTTGTGATTTCTATTCTAGGCAAATCTTGATTATTATATTCTCCTGTTGAGGAGGAGTGTGATTTAAGGTCTTAAGGGTCACTTAAAGAATCATCATCAAAGATACTAGCAAATGTGATTTTAATATCAATTTGTAGCCAATGCAATTTTACGGAGTTCGATAGCAAGGTTCACTGTATTACTTATTGCACAAAGGGAATACACAAAGGAAAATTTGGCCAGGGTAGTGTTTTAGAATGATTTGCACAGGGGTCAGGGAAATTATTTACATGGAGATCAGGGAAAATCTCATCAGGTTGGAGTGATTTATACAGGGATTAAGAAAAGAAGATAAAGGATGCCCTCCCGTCGAGTCATGAGGTTCAGAATGGACTCCCTTGCTTTCTAAACTCCTTTGCAGAGGGGAGTCTAGGAGTGACTGGATCCAATCCTAGTCCTGACTTGGTCAACAGTTTATGTCTAAAGGACTATGGTACAGGGATTTCAGTGTAGTGATTCAACACATGATTGTGGGCCCTATGTAACTTTAAGGTAGCAGCTATTTAAGATATATTAACACTATTGCAATAAATCACAAGATTAGATTATATTATTTTCTAGCAATACTTAATCAGTCAGTAATCAATAATCTGTTATAATCAGCACAGAGACTTAGTTAAAAATTCAACAAAATTTCTTAAATTAAATCACATACATGCACACCACACACACACAGATATAAAGGTTAACCTATGATTAAGATGCTTCTTTC
Organism: Steatornis caripensis; assembly: GCA_013398225.1. Taxonomy (NCBI): domain Eukaryota; kingdom Metazoa; phylum Chordata; class Aves; order Caprimulgiformes; family Steatornithidae; genus Steatornis; species Steatornis caripensis. The sequence goes on from VZSC01015641.1 coordinate 117,900, forward strand.
TCTGCAGATTATAGTAAATTTTGGCACCCAATTATCTTTGAAAACATGGAATCGAATTATAGTGAATTACTCACTCTTCTCCTTCATCTTCTGTCAGCAGACAATCTGAATCATGTTGTGAAATCTACCTTAAATGTGAAATCTATCCTAAGAGGCATCCCAAGTACATGGTCACAGCCCACTGCAATCCCAGAGAGCTCAACGGGCCTCACTTGGGACCACTATGTATACAATCCCAAGATAATTGACTTTGGTCAGTACTTTTTCATTGTGGTCATAATTCTTGTCGGGTAACTTTGGCACCTCTTAGAGTGGGCTACCATCTAGGCAGGAGGAACTTCAGGTATGTTTGCAAGGCAACAGGACTTCAGTTGTGATTAGGGAGTGCTTAATTGTCCTAACTCACTGTCCTCCTCCTACAACAGGAGGTACCAGATTGTCTCACTTCTCAGCTCACTGCACTGGTAGGCAAGGTCAGAGTATGCAAACTTGTCCCAGCCCACTGCACTTGTGAAAACAAGAACACAATGTGGGCTGGTCCTGACATCACAATGTGGCCAAAAAAACCGAGGAGAGGATCTTGTACTACCACACCTCCTTCCAAGGTGGGTGGACGTGAACTATCCTTTAACTATTATTCAAGAAACTGAGACGTTAGCATATGAATGAGACAATGACTTACTACCATGAAGAAATCACTTTGGGATGAGGGCAAGTTCATGTCCCTTCACTGGCTGGAGTGCACACAAAGAAAGCTCATATTTGTTTTTAAAATATCATGATGATGTGCAGATACTGTTTCAAGTTATTTTTCTTATCTTGGGAATAAACACTGAAACTTTGGGAGACGTAGTTAATATGGCCTTTTTGAAGATGGTAAATTGAGGAAGGCATAGTTAGTGTTGCATTAGCAAATTCTTTTTCTGAGGACAGATCAGTCCTAGGAATAACTTTCTTGAATTAGTTTTAATGTATAAATAACTGTTATTAAGTTGGTATACCTTATCCAAACCTTTTTGCTAAGATGACCTATTTTAGCCAAAATGTAGTTCCACTCCAATACAGTTATTGCCAGCATGACACTGAAGATCAAATTAATGTGTTTGCTTTTCCTTACTCTGTTCCTGGTTAGTTATTCTTGTCTGGTTTTGTACTAGAGTCTTTTAGAGTGATGTCCATGAAACTAGCTAACATTTTAGCTGTCAGTGTATATTTAAGGTTGGTCATCTGGACATTTTTGTATGCAAATATCTTGACAGAATATTTTCCTCTTCTGTGATAGTGTTTCTCAGTACGTACCTACCTCCCTAAGTTAAAATTAAAGTTTAGAGGTCAGGCTGCATGCAGGGTTATATCTTCCAAATTCAGCTGCCTACATATGTCCAAGCCCCCACCACAGGTCAATACATTCCATGGGTGTAGACAGAGGTTCAACACAATTTAAAGTCAACTTCTGCTGGTTGGCCAGCTAGGTAGCTCTCTAAACAGCCTTGGCTAGATTTCTAGTGACTATAAATGGGAGCTTAGACCTCTAACATGTCTCTGGACACTTGTGTCTAGACACCTGCATCTAAATGTCTTTATATCACATTAAACCAAAACCTCAGGTATTTAACTGCTCAGGTAGAGACATGTAGTAGTTTTTGATATGTATCCAGAAATTCTCGCAGGCCCACAACTATCTTTCCAAAAAGGTAAAGATTGTATGTAGGGGTTTATTGTGCTTCCTATCTGCCAGCTGTAAGGTACTGTATGGAATCTTGAAGAACACTGGAAACTAATGCTTCAGTAAATGAATCACAACCAGTGACTTTTTAGATGGCCAGTTAGATAGGATGAAATCTATCTTAGCTCTCCAGTTATTGATTCTTTAGGCTGAATTTATTCCCAAGAATAGGAAGTAGGTTTTCACTAAGATTTGAGGGAAAACAACCTTTTCACTTTATGTGAAATTCTCTTCTAGAGAGAAATTCTCTTCTATTCAGAATTCTCTTCTAGGACTAGTTGTAAACAAACTAATTTACATTTATAAAATAACAGTTCTCCCCTGAAATTTTACTCCCTAGCGCATGATGCATTAAACCTGCAAGATTTTACGTCTGTTTTCTGTTTGCTTGCCCTCAATAAAGAATACACAAAAATTTCAGAGCAAGACTGGTATTAGAGAAACTAAACAGAGTAACTATGATTATTTTGTTTGTTCTTATCACAGTAATATTCACGTGAACTTGCTTCTTCTCATCTGATCTAATCAAACTCATTTAATGTCATTTTATGTGTGAAATTAGGATCAAACCTAAAATATTTTACATCTGTTTCCAAAAGACAAGCCACTTCCTCTTTAAAAACTCCTCAAAGGTGTATCTAATGGTCTTTTGAGGGTGTTGACTTTTTTTCCATTGATATGACAAAGACAGAGTCTAAACAGCTAGCTAACACTAAATATCTAACTCTTATATTCCTGAAGGTGCGATGAGCGCCACACAGGCAACACTAATCAATAAATATCAATGTTCTATGCAAAATTCTGTTCAAATTAATGAAGCAGAAAAGGCTGTGTCTAAAGTTTAGATGATAATTTTATAGAAATACTTCTAAACAACCAGGTTGTTTTATAAACCTTCAAAAATAAAGAAATTGAGAAGTACAGAAAATACCAAACCCAGCCCCTTGCTCTTAACAGTTAATCAAAAAAAGTACTTCCATCAAGCAGACTTTGAGAAACTGAAGATTCTGATTTGATATCAACACTGACATATGCAGTAGCAACATTCAGTAACAGACTATGTCTGACAATTTAGTATGCAGACAAATAGATATATTCTCCAAATTAATTGCAATATTGCCAGCAGCTGGGAGTATGCAAAGCTAGGTCCATAACCTTTGCTGTCCCTGAAACTTGCTTTTGTCTACTTATTTTGTCTAGTATTAACCACTGACAGGCCATGATGCAGCTCCAATTATTCAATTTTATTTTAGATTTTATGCAAGGTTATAAATACTCTACTACTTCGTTTATAAATGAGAAACTGAAATGCAGAATTCATTTGCATTTCATAAAACCAAGCTAGTTGGTAGGTTAGCAAGTCACTTTGATATGATTGCTAGCCTCTGGTCTCTATAGGTTAATGGATGATAGGAAATACTTAGAAATCTGATTGTATCCAAACAATGTTAAAATATTCAGAACTTTCAAATATGGTTTCATCATTTTATTAAAACATTTATCTGCCACTCATTCTATTGTGTGAGTTTATGTGGCTCTTACTTTTAAAGAACTATCTTCATTTTGACATTGAAGGTGTCTTTATAGGTTTGCAGCCTCCCTTTAACCTGCCTGTCTGATGATAATGGTGTCATGAGTAATACCTCCTAGTGACAACTAAGTGTATTATTCTGTTTCCATTCCAGTAGACTAGCTGATAATCCATCATACTGTAGTAGGCTTCTGAGAAGTCCATAAGGATTATCTGTAAAAAATCTTGTGTCAGAATCAAGCAAATGGAGCAGAAGGCCAACTTGGCTGAGCGGGGATCTTCTTCTAGAACTTAGGTGGAAGAGGAAATGTATGGACATTGGAAGCAAGGACAGGTGATGCAGGAGGGCTACAGAGATGCTGTTCACCACTGTAGGGAGAAAATTCAGGCAGCCAAAGCTCAATTAGAGTTCAAGCTGACCAGCTCTGTGAAGGACAATAAAAAGGGCTTTTTTAAAATATGTTAAGAGAAAAAGAGAATCAGAGATAACATTGGTCCATTGCTTGATGAAGTCAATCACCTCACAAATAGGGATGTAGACAAAGCGGAGATGTTTAATGCTGCCTTTGCCTCTGTCTTCAACATCAATGATAGCCCATCGGACCCCCAGAGCCCTGTGTTGGAAGACCTTTTCTGCCTTTGGAATTGCCTGACCTCCACTCCTAAGAGACGGCTCTTAAAAAGTGACCAGCATTCATAAACCTCAATAACTTCAAAAGCAGATTCCTTGGGGACCTGAATAGGTCACTCCTTCAGCAGCCTGAAGTCTGCTGTCCTCATAACCAGGATCAAACTTTTGCTGGCAGTTTTCTCCTATTGCCAATGATAAACTGCTACACAAACCTTCCTGATATCTACTTCTTTTTTTTTTCTTGTGCTGTGCTCATCCCTCCAGTATCCCTCTAAGCCCAGCAAAGAGCCACTAAGATGATTAAGTAACCAGAACTTGGGCCCAAGCTCAAACCTTGACCCCAGTCTTTGTCTGACCTACATAACAGAATTACTGAGGTTGGCCAGGACTGAACCATCATTCAGTCAAAGCCCTGTTCAGAGCAGAGTCAACTAGAGGAGTTGCCCAAGGCCTTGTCCAATTGAGTCCTGAATTTGTTTAAAGATGAAGACTTCACAACCCCTCTGGGCAATATATTCCCATGCTGAACAACCTTCATTGTGTCTTCTTGCTTTTTGCTGTAATTGAGCTAAAGAAAAAATAAAAACCAAATACACCAAATGCTGGAAATCTGAATGATTTCTAAAGCGAACACATATTTGTGTATTCTTCCTAATCTAGTTGGAATTTATATATATTGAGATATAGGTAATGATACTTAGTTTTTCAATCTGGAGTAAGAAATGAGATGTATCTGTTACTCCAGTAGTGGATAGTAATTCAAAGTATCACAGACTTTTTTCTGTTTTAGAAATACATTCAGGAGGGAATAATAATTAGTTTGCAAAGTAGACAAGCATCCAGCTTTTGCAATGGAACCTCTGGAGGAAGACATTCAATGGGATGGCATCCCTTTGCTAGTAAATAAGGCAGTACCTATATTCCCATGGCCAGAGTTAGAGTATAGCCAAGTGTAAGACTAAGTTTTCACTTACCTGTGCTTGCAAGTAAAGGCTGTGTAAATCTCACTGCAATGGATATGAAATAAGTGTATCACCCTAACATCTATGCTGCTCTGAGGCACCCAGGAATAGTTTACTCTTTGTTCTACCCACCTCCTGTGTACATAGCTGCCTTTCAAGCTGCTTGTACTTGTGGTAGCACAGACTAAGTGCTCGAGCTCAGAGGATGCTGTGAGCTCTGAATCTCCACTTTGTGAGGCTGCTCTCATAAGCTTTCTGTATGGAGCAGGGGCCAGTTTGACCCCTAGGACTGCTCCTGCAGGGGTAAATTAGTGTCAGGGTCCTATCACTATATTGACCGGCTCCTAAACATCTTTGCATAGTAGAGATTGAATCATTGAAAATAATTGTTATCCACATAAGATCATATTTTAGTCAATGTTCTTCATGGCCATTGATAATACTTTGTGCTTCAAAGCAGTCTACTCATTTGAACTTATTCAAGATTTTAATATTCATTAATTAAGATATAGCATTATGATAAGGTAGGTTCCTTTATCATTCCAGTTGCGCACCAGGTAAAATAAAATGTTTGCCTGTTAATATACAGTAATGATGCAGATAGATAGCAACTAAAATATAATTTTATATGCAGTTAAAATTACAGGGGGAATTTAAGCAGTTCAGAGATAATTGCCTGGGTTGGAGTTTTGCCAGAATGAAGAATTTTACTCTCACTGAAATGTCCTTTGGATCTCTAAAGATCAGATTTGCTTATGTATTTGGTTTTACACCTTATTGGACAGATGATATTGCAAATACAGCAATACCCAGATAATCAGTTTAATATCTGGTCAACGGGAAGATTTGGTCTTATGAAATGCTGTGGTGGGTTTACCATGGCTGGCTGCCACATGCCCACCAAGACACTCTCTCACTCCCCCTCCTCAGAGGAATGGAGAGAAAATAAGATTAAAAACTCATAGATCAAGGTAAAGGCAGTTTGATAAAGAAAAGCAAAGGTCATCTGTGGAAGCAAAGAAAACCAGATTTATTCTCTACTTCCCACCAGCAGGCAAAGTCCAGCCTCTGCCTGGAAAGCAGGACCTCAGGGTATGCATAGTGGTTGCTTTGGAAAACAAACACCTTAATAATGAATGCCCTCCACTCCTTTTCTCTTGGTTTTTATTGCTGAGCATGACATCATATGGTACGCCATATGCCTTTGGTCAGTTTGGGTCAGCTGTCCTGGCTATGTCACATCCCAACCTTTTGCCCAGACCCAGTCTACTGGCGTTTGAGGGAGGAGGGAGATTGGAGAGACAGCCTTGATACTGTGGAAAGAATGCTTAGCAGTATCCAAAATACTGGTGTGTTATCAACAATGTTCTGTGTACAAATACAAAGCACAACACTATGAGGGCTGCTATGAGGAAAGTTGCCTCCATCCCATCCAGACCCAATACAAATGCCCAGGACAGACTTCACTTGAACATGGTACTCAACAAATACAAACTATGGGCTTTTTTAAAATATCATTTGCAAAATACTGTCACTCTTCAAGTCCTATCATTTCTGTACTAGTGTTAGTATTCATTTACACACTTCAACTCCCTACCTAACAGGTTTGGTTAGATAAGAGTTCTGCACAGTTCTTCCATCACGTTTAATTTAAAATGCTATTGTGGAACCTGATAGAGACTATTCTTACTAATTCCAGAGTTTAGTTAAAGTAGAATATACTTGTATTAAGATATTGGTTTTATTTGAGACTAAGCAAAAACAATCACTTTTAATTAGTGAAGACAACAAATTAGCCCCAACTTTTCTCCTTTGCATTTGCACGGGACCTTTCAATACAACTTAGCTCATTAGACTGTTGGCAGCTGCTGATGCAAGTGGTCTACTGGAGGTAATTAATGGAGATTTGTTCAATAAAGTGTGACCTCAAATTTTGTCATTTAAGACTTTAGGCACCTCTGGGGACACAGAAGACAAGCCTGTAAACAAGACTGCGCACATACAAACAATGCACAGCAGTAGCAATGTGGTGCAGAAAGATAGGAAGAATATCTGATGGCCTAAAACATGATCAATTCTGGCCCAGACAGGTAGGTAGATAAAGATATTTGCATTTAAAATGGCAGAAGTTAAGAAAATAATCTCAAAATAAACTTTGCCTTATATTTTTCCTCTTTCCAAAGTATAGTCATGTTAAATACCTAAGATTCAATCCTGAAATATTTTTTTTTAAAAAGTGACAAATAGTAAATATTAGAGAAAATACAGAAAATAAAGTTCTGCAATCATAAAGGAGACTACAGAAATCAATAGCACTCACGGAAAAGTTAGAGTCTGAGGACATATATTATAGGTGGAAGGCCTAAGGCATTAAGGATAGTAAATGCCTTATTGGAACTGCCTTAACAGATAGTTATTGAACAATAAAGAACATAAATACAGTTCAGGATTTATTACTGCAGTGACTCATGTAACAGAGAGCAACATTAAAGTACCAATTCCCAGTGATAATTCTAGAATTATTCAATATTAATTCCATTTCAAATAGCGGCATAAAAGAGCTATTAAGCCTATTAGATAACAATTCATTTAAAAAAGCAGAAACTAAACAAGCCAGTGTATTTTATTTAGAGAATGTGGTGAGAAAGCACTACCAATTCTTGCACTAGTTGCTATGTTGTCCTCTATAAGAATAACAGGATACTGAATGGCAGTGACTGGAGTAGAAAGGAATACTTTCTGTCTTGTACAGTTGCTATATGAATACAGTATTTGAGCAGGTTTAGACAGTTTTCTCAGGTTTAATGTCTAACGTCCACTAAAGCTCACCAACCTAGTAAGGCTAAGTCATATCAGGATGTGGTCAACATCACAATTGATGATGTCATATAGCTAATTGAAATAGGTAAAATAGCAGTTAGATTGGCATTGATGAATATTAAGATTCAACAGATGCTAAATGGCACTCAAGTTTTAAGCCTCAAACTTACAGCATTAAGCCTACCACACAACTATGAGTCTCAGAAGTGCTTCAGAAGTTATAATATGGATGTGTGCCCCAGTTTTACCTCAGTTATGCAGTGAGATGAGAAACAGGCTCCCCTTAGTATCCACAGCCACTATTCCAAACTAATGTCACAAATAAAATAATATTGCCTTTTATAATCTTCGACTAATGAGTAATTTAATAAAGAACTCGAGAAGGAGTTACACATGCTCATGTAGGTGGGATGTTGTACAAAGAAAGAATGATTAAAACTGGCTTTAAAAAAACAGAAGGAAGATGATGGCATTCCCCTTAGAAAACATAGACACTTGGTATAAGTTTAACTGAAACATATACATTTGGTGCAAGGGTGTAAATCCTGAAAAGTAGAATGCTGATAATTATTTCAATATAATAATGAATTGGACATAACACTTGTGAAGGAATAGGGAAACACAAAAGAGCAGAGATATGTTGATCTGCATATACTGCAGGGTGAAGATGAACAGTCCATTTCTCTGAGGACCAGATACATCTGTCCTTGAACTACTTTACTCCATTTAAGAAGCTCATTACTGGAATTAGTTAGGTAAACAAGAAAAATAACTTTCAAAGTGCTGAAGCAAGTATCAGCACATTTGAAATCTTACAATCTTTTTTGTATGGGATATACCAGCTTGACTCTACATCCTGTCTGTATTTGGAATTCAATAATTTGTTGTCAGGGATCAGTGAAGCTGAAGTCCCCTAATCAATGCACAGAAAACGTTAATTGAAATTTGTACTGGTTAAACCTACCTGTGTCTGAAGATAGAGCATCCAAGCCACTAAAACCCACATTTGAACTTGTCTGTACTTGAGATTGGCAATAGTAAAGCTACATGATTGCTGCTAACTGACTAATTAATTCTAGTAAGGTCTTGCAACATGACACACAAAAAAAAAATATTTACTGAGTCTTTTCAAGGGCCAGAGTTGCACAGATTCTTTGCACTTATGACTATAGGGAAAAAAGAATGATTTGATCTGACTTCTTATTTGCCTAAAGTCATCTATTCTTGGCAGTTTATAGCTGTACTGAACCTGATATCTTAGGGTCACAGAATCACAGGATAGTATGGGTTGGAAGGGACCTCTAGAGATCATCTAGTCCAACCCCCCCGCTAAAGCAGGTGCCCTAGAGCAGGGTGCACAGGAACATGTCCAGGCGGGGTTTAGAATATCTCCAGAGAAGGACACTCCACAACCTCCCTGGGCAGCCTGTGCCAGTGCTCTGGCACCCTCACAGTAAAGAAGTTCTTCCTCATGTTCAGGTAGAACTTCCTCTGTTCCAGTTTGTGGCTGTTGCCCCTTGTCCTCTCACAGGGCACCACTGAAAAGAGTCTGGCCCCATCCTCTTGACTCCCATCCTTTAGATATTTATAAGCATTGATGAGATCCCCTCTCAGTCTTTTCTTCTCCATGCTAAAGAGACCCAGGTCTCTCAGCCTTTCCTCAGAATAGAGGTGCTCCAGTCCCCTCATCATCTTTGTTGCCCTCCGCTGGACTCTCTCCAGTAGCTCCCTGTCTCTCTTGAACTGGGGAGCCCAGAACTGGACACAGTACTCCAGATGCGGCCTCACCAGGGCAGAGTAGAGGGGGAGGATCACCTCCCTTGACCTGTTGGCCACACTCTTCTTAATGCATTGGCCTTCTTGGCCACAAGGGCACATTCCTGGCTCATGGTTAACCTGTTCTCCACCAGCACTCCCAGGTCCTTCTCCACAGAGCTGCTCTGCAGCAGGTAAACCCCTAACCTGTACTGGTGCATGGGGTTGTTCCTCCCCAGGTGCAGGACCCAACACTTACCCTTATTGAACTTCATCAGATTCCTCTCTGCCCAACTCTCCAGCCTGTCCAGGTCATGCTGAATGGCAGCACAGCCTTCCAGTGACTCAGCTGCTCCTCCCAGCTTTGTACCATCAGCAAACTTGCTGAGGGTACACTGTCCCTTCATCCAGGTTGTTGATGAATATGCTGAACAGGACTGAACTCAGCACCGACCCCTGGGGAACACTGCTAGTCACAGACTTCCAGCCAGACTCTGCACCACTGATCTCAACCCTCTGAGATCTGCTGTTCAGCCAGTTTTTGACCCACCTCACTGTGCGCTCATCTAAGCCACTCTTCCTGAGCTTACCTTTGAGGATGTTGTGGGAGACAGTGTCAAAAGCCTTGCTGAAGTCAAGGTAGAAAACNCCTCGGGAACCTGTTCTGTTCTCCACAATCTTTCAAAGATGATGAGAGTGGTTTGGCAATAACATCTGCCAGCTCCCTCAGCACTCGTGGATGCATCCTATTGGGGCCCATGGATTTCTAGGTGTCCAGTTTGCCTAAGTGATCTCTAACCCAATCTTAAAACATGAGTAAATACCCACCCCCACACCCATCCCTCCTTCCCTGGCTTGAATCCCCTCACTCCCAATGTCCCTCTCTCCTCCCCCCTCAGCGGCGCAGGGGGACAGGGAATGGGGGGTGCAGTCAGTTCACCAAAGATTGTCTCTGCTGCTCCATCTTCCTCAGGCAGGGAGATCTCCTCACACGCTTCCCCTGCTCCAGCATGGGACGCCTCCCACAGCAGGCAGTCCCTCACAAACCCCTCCAACATGAGTCCTTCCCACATGGTGCAGGCCCTCAGTAACACACCCACCCAGCACAGGCTGCCCATACAGTCACGGTCTGCTTCGGGAGCAGGCACCTCCCCTGGCGCAGGGTCCTCCACTGGCTGCAGGTCCATCTCTGCCCCTCCATGGTCCTTCACGGGCTGCAGATCCATCTCTGCCTTGCTATGATCCTTCATGGGTTGCTCCACCGCGATCCTCCATGGACTGCAGGGGCACAGCCTGCCCTCTCCCCGTGGGCTGCAGCGGAATCTATGCTCTGGCTGCCTCTGACCACTCTTTTGTCCCCTCCTGAAGTACGTTATCGTAGGGGCCCATCTATTGTCTCTAAATGGCCCGGCCTCAGACAAAGGCTGGGGCGACTTGGAACTGGGGGAGCTTCAAGCATCTTCTTACAGGAGCCACCTGCCCGTGTAGCCCCTGCTACCAAAGCCCCACCACACAGACCCAACACAGGCTGATTACCTGTGCACACCATAAACAGATACTTAGATTTTCACCAGGAGAAGGGTCCGGGCACTCCCTGCAACATACCATCTGTACTGAGGTCTCCTGCATTACCAGTTCAGTCTGGGTGGAAGCATCAGCCATCACAGGGGCTTTCTCTATAGGAACTCTGGTTCTGGCTTTGAGACAAGTGCCCACCATTTGTCAGACACTAGGAGCACTTCCCTGGGCTGTGGACCTGCAAGCGGGCTTCAGGGCCCTTCCTGCATGCTCTTCCTGTGTGAACTGCAGCGCCACGCCTTGGCTGATATGCCACGCCCTGTTTGCACCCTGCGGTTCACGGTGCTCGTGGTCATTAGTGCTCCCTAGGGCCATTTAGATCTCCTGTGGTTGCTCATGGCGATGTCCAAGCTGTGTCAGTGCTGCATTAGCCTTGGGTCAGCCTTGCTAACAAGAGCTGCAGGCTCCTGGTGGGTGTTTCTGCTCTTCCTCGGCTTTCCCTGGCTCTGGAACCTGCCTGTCCACCATTGCATCTGCAAATTCCTCCATTGCATCTACAAATAAGACTTTCAACACGAATTAATTTCTGCTACAAAAGGGAGAACATGTCAAAGCAGAATTTTAGTTTCTTCTCAATAGAATTTTAATTCATCTCTAACAGAAATCTGCCACAGTACAAATACACAAGGAACATTTTTGGGGGTATAGAAAACCTAATGTTAATCTGACACTGTTATCCTGGTGTTTCTTGAATTATTCTGATTTTCTGTGCTGTGGCTAAACTACTTAAAGAGTGTCAGTGTCTCAGAAACTTTTCAACTTCTATCATTTCCATCATATTGGTGCCATTGGCAACTCCTCCTGTTTTTTTGTCCGAATTTCTCTTCTTCTGTGTTTGTGGAAGGTGTTCTATGGTTTATTAAAGGTTCATAAATTTTTATTATTTTAACACCACCTTTATATTTTTTTCTTTAGTTAGGAGTAATCCCTTCTGTCACTCTACAATTCCTCACATAGTGAGGCTATGCAACTACTACATTGCAGCCCAGTAAAAATTATTTTTGTCATTTCTTGTATAAGGATCTGTACTCCTGACCTGAGAGTGCAGTCTCAGGGCGGGCCTGGGATCACCTTGGCTGGAGCTGGGCTGAGCTGGCTTCAGCACCTGCATCGTGGCCAAGTAACTGTTCCATCCCCTGCTTAAGCTTGAGCTCTGCCAGTGCCATCAACATTGTTAAATCAGTTTCTTGTTCAGCAGTAACAAATGTCATAAATAAATATAGGTATGTGTTTTGAGTTCTCCAGAGCTATATTCAATAAACCTGTTTGGTGTATATGCAATAATATGCTGTTAATAGGTAACCTAAGTCTATTGAGAAATGAGTTATTTTAGCCTGATGAGAAAGTTTCACCAAACTGTGACAGTTCTTTGGTACCTCCACCCATTCACTCAAAGCTAATTGGTATATCCCTGCATTTGACTGGATTGTATCATACAGACATACTGTAACTGGCTTGCATAACTCAAGATTTTGATGTAACAGGATACAATTCTTTGCTGACTCTACTTAAGAGCTTTGGTCTGTTTTCTGTAACAAAGATCAGTAAAAGCTGACTAAATACAAATGAGCTAGTGAACCTGCTTTCTACAAAACCATTGCATTTGGTAAATAGCTGTATATGGACCTTTGTAATTTCATATTTACTACTAAGACACTCTAGAAATACAAATCAAATTAAGTTTTGGTAATTGCAATGATTTGAAAGATGTTCTTAAAAGAACCTCCACAAAACAAAACAAAACAAAACCCAGCTGGCCTTTTAAATATTGCTCATACATCTTTCTGCTAGTTTTATTTGAATAGATTATGATTGCTTGTCCGGGGCTGAATAATTCTCCTGCTTGCTATACTGTGGTTAGTGTGACCATGAAATTAAAAAACAAAAATCATAGATAATTATATCTGTGCTCCTATTAAAACAAATTTACATTGTTTAAGAGCAGATGGCTATATTAACACTTAGTGAGAAAGATTGTCTTTAGAATTCATTTTGAATTCTGTCAGTAATCCTGAAGTGTAACATTCACAGCCATTGCTGGTTTTGCAGCACATTAAGCTTTTATGAAAGTAAAAGTTAATTACATATGATGACTAAACTCCAGGGATCATAATTAGCTGAACTGAATGGCTGCACATCAGTAATTAAATGTCATTCCACTTCATTGTACTGAGCCCTAAACCCAACTCTTAAAATGGTATAGGTATTGGAATCTGTTGTATCCATATGGCCATTTCTTCAGAAAATCTAAATGCAGAACACTATACAAAATATATAAAGTGGTAACTATAATTATGTGTTAGTTACAGCACTTATGCATTAAGCAAATTAAACTTTTTCAGAGGTTGTATATGGAAAAGGGATTGTACCTCAGGCAGATATTTCTTCCATGGCTTTAATGTGGAAGGAGGCGAGGAGGAGTGTTTTACTTCTGCTTTTCTTTGTGCATGAATTCTTTTTCTCCTTTTTCTTTTTTTTTTTTTCTCCTGCCTGATGAGGTGCGTGACTTCTCTGCAGATTATTTAGATTGTAGCATATACAAAAATAAATGGCCACATCAGTCTCTGGATAGAGTTTGTTTTGACTGATGGAGTATCAGAGTGAAGATTTCATACAAAGAAAGACCATTTATCTTGAGTAGAGCAAAGCAGAGTACTCCACCACAAAGAGATGTTGTTGATCTGCATTGCTATGCAGAACATGTCAGCTTTACAGGACAGGGGAGGTAAAACCGTTTCTCTGCAATTTCAGTACACTACCTGTCCATTTTAGTTGTTTGAAAAGCCTGTTTCCATATCCTGTTCCAAAAATCATGGATGGTCAGAAAGTCTAGATTTAAAAAGTGGAGCTTCTTGTGAGAAGATAAGAGTATTTAACATTAATTTTCCAGTTCTCTACTTTAAAGACTATGAAGAGTATTTTAAAGCACATAAGAAAGGCACCTATAAATTAATTTAGGTCTCTTCAATGTCGTTTTTGAGGTGGCTCTGTTGACTACCAAGGAACAATTTTATGTTTTTTATTAGACCTAAATTCATCATCTAAACTAACAGCACAAACACTTTTCTTACTCTGCCAACTCAGAATGCATGTTGCAAATATATTTTTATCTCTTTTTAGCCTAAAGATATTTAACTAATTTTTACTAAGTCCTTAAAAAATGTAAGTCACTAAGATCTTTAAAATGCCATTCGTATGTTCAGTGCATAAAAGATAAACTGTAATTGCTTTTATGTAGTACAATTTGTTTTTGCTTGGCTGGAATAAGCATCCTACTACCATATGTCACCATTTCTTCTCTTCCATTCACCACCTGAGACAATACTGGCCATTGCCAGTATCACAGGAATCCAGGTCCAGTACAAACAGATGGTGAAATTGTAGGAAAGCCAAATTTGGAGGACTTGTTGAAAGAGATTTTTTTTTTTTAGTTCATAGAAATACTTTGACATTCAAAGGTTCATAAAATTCAGTAGGAATCTTAAACAACTGAAAATCCTTACACATGTATCTTGTGCAAAATCACAATAAATATTTTTACTTTCTCTATGTTTCTGTCTGAACAGCCTTGAAAAAGAACACAAATGAAATTACACTAGGCTTGCGCTTATAACAACCCCATTTCTTTCTGAGATGGTAAATTTTTAATTATACTATCTAAATATAAGATATGACTCAGATACTTGTAAAATTGTTATTGCTTAACAGGTCATCATTTATCACTAGTAATAGCTGTCTGTACTTTCTTGGTGTTCTGTATATGTAAATTAAAAAACACTGTTAAGTATTGAATAAAACGCTCATTGGTAAGAAAAGTCACATTATTTTCTGTTGTCATTGACTGAAAAAGGCACATGTAGCAGATGACTTATTGAATAGCTTGTTAAGCCACAGTAATACAAATTTTTTCTGTTCTATATTTCTGTTACAAATGCAGTATATTTCTGTGTATATTAACCAAATAAATATTCATGGCAATGTAGATAATTATGTACTTCTTAGATACGGAAAATAAAATTTAAAGAGAATAATAGCTTTGACCAGGCTCCATTTGTCTGGTTTGCTTTGCTCCATTGTCAATGAACTCTCTAAAAGGCTGATGAAAATATTCCTGCCATAAGGGTGTGACATAGATTGAGTCATACGCCAATAACAATTGAGTCTCAGAGGTGGGGTGCCAGTACCAGTACAAGAAATAAAGGTACATTTCCCTTTCATGATAACAAAGTAATGGCTCAATATCAGTACAGGATATCAGACTGATCAGTTTTGCATACACAGTTCTGAAGAAAAGAGGCATATTTGCATTCAGTTTGGTTTTTGTCATCTTGTAAACAAACTGAAGATTATTCCACCTATGCTATCAATCAAAGGTATCTGCAATAGGCTGTGCCACAATTCTATAAATGTTTAAATTATGACTTAAAATGGACCCTACCCAGCTCTGTGATGGCCCATTAGAGGCATGGTTGTGAAGAAACTACTGATCCATAAAGAACTGTCTGTAGCAAGCCCCACTGTTTTTTTTTTATACCACTTGTCTTTTTCAGTTGAGAAATATTGTCTGGTTCTTTTAATGAATGGATATTTGACCCACCAGTTTTTGTTAAGTTTTCTCCTCATCCCAGTATGAGAGGAGGAGTGAGTGAGCGGCTGCGTGGTTCTTTGTTGTTTGCTGGGCCTAAACGACGACAACTATATAAACTAAAGTTTAACCCACTTCAATTCTAATATAAATTCAAAATATATCAATATGATGCGATTCAAAACCTAACACATTTCCCTGGTTTTAGGTCAAATTTGCTTCTTACAAGTTCACTCTTCTGCCCCACCTTCTATCTCCCCTCCTCCTCTTTCTATCTTTTTTAGTTTTAATCAATACTCAGTAGAGTTTTAACCACTAAAATAATTTTTGCAGATGCTTAAGATGAGTGGGATGTGTCTGAGATGCTGAAATGCTGAAACACAATGAGATGACTTGCTACAATGATATCAGGTGAGGAGTGAGCTCATTATTTGAAAGCACTGTGGCTAGAGTTAGCGATCGTATCCCAGAGATTTTTACACACACTACTCACATTTTTGTTCTTGTTTTTCTAGCACATTACATGAGAAGACCAAGATGTCAAAGTCTCCCTTCAAATAAAGTCAGAATACTGAGCTATGATGTATCCAGTCACATGGTCTCATCCTCTTAGACGCTATAAGGTTTTTATCCTGGCACTTAGAAAGAGCTCTAGTATCTGGAGAATGGGAGAAAGAAAAGGTAACAAAATGTAACAGAGAATAAAAGGTAAAAATGGTGCCTTATATTTATATGTGGAAGAAGATTGGTTAAGTCAGCTTTCTTTCCTCTAACATAAAGGCCCAATATTTCATTTTAAAAATCAAAGAACTCTGTTATTTTTGAGCATTGCTAAAGACTGAGGGCATTTCTTCCTGAACTAAGAGAAACAAGTGCAATACAAAGAAATAATTAAAGTTAAATAGGATGGACAGCCCATATATCTGGTAATAAGATAGAGCATTACATCTCGAGGTCACTTCTTCACATCTGTGCCGGATCAGTAATGACAGAAAGTCTTACCCACTGACAGCTATTCTACGCCTTGTGTGAAATGATTTACTGGGTTTAGTCCCATTTCTAATGGAAATCCACATTGCAAATGACATTAATTGGCATCCTTGTGTGGTAATACAAGCAGAGAGGCCGATGCCTAAATGTTCTTGAAGACTTAAGAAAAGACATCTCCCCTCTGGAGATGGTCAGTCACAGTCAGGGATAACGTCTATTGGCAGAATCTGATAGTCAGACAGCTGGGGTTTTTTGAGACACATATTATAATTACACCCCAGTTACACAGAAAATTGAAGTTTTCAGCATTACCACTCCAGATACATCCCCATGTATCTATTTATTCCCATAGGTAGTTAACAAAAGGAAAAAAAGAAGATAACTTATGCAAATACTTCAGTAGATGCAGAAAGATTCTCCTATACAGAGCAACTCCTGGTCTAACAGATACAGTGGGAGGCTCTCAGAACATTATTGAGAAAAGTAAATCTCACCAATATTTTTTCTGGATAATTCATCTGTCTAGCCATCTATCTTTTTAGTAGGCTTTCCTAGATACATTTCTTTTTTTATTTTTTGAACAAAAATGGAAACTAAAAAGGCATTGCAAACAGTAAGCCTATTCTTTTGGGCTGACACTTCTAGCTTGATTCTTACAGATCACTCAAACTTAGCTTCCAATGTTTATTTCCCAATGTCTTTCTTGTATGCCCTCAGCAAGTCATGCAAGAGGAAACATCCTTCCCTTCAGGCAGTAGACTAATGATATTAGCATAAAGTTTAGCTATTAGTCTGATTTTTTTAATCATTGAAATAATAAAATCTTTCTACTTTTTATAAATAACTCTGTGTTTTTAGACATTACAACTCTCTCCATGTCTTTGTGTCTGTTGCCAGTATACACTACTATTTGGATTTTATTTTGTTGTTAGCTGATCAACTTATGTCCTGATATGTAGTCTAGTAGTTGTTAGACCTAAATCAGGCACGTTTGAAAGACATCAGGTCTTATTAGACTGTAATACAGTTAAACAGATTCCTCTGTGATGGCCCATTAGAGGCATGGTTGTGAAGAAACTACTGATCCATAAAGAACTGTCTGTAGCAAGCCACACTGGTTTTTTTATACCGCTTGTCTTTTTCAGTTGAGAAATATTGTCTGGTTCTTTTAATGAATGGATATTCGACTTAAAAGTAGCACTAAAGCATATAAAATAAAAACTTTATTAAAGTACTTTATCTTTTGTATTGCGCTGAGTGATCTTTTTAAAGGAAGCATTAGAAACAGCTTTCAACATAAAAAATGAAAGCCTTTTTAAAACACCTTTAGAGTTACTGTTCTAACATTATAAGATAATCCAAACAATAAAAAATATGAAGGAACATGTGCCTTAAGTAGAAAGTCACATTCAGTTAAATTTTATATCAGCAAAATAAATGAGATAAAAATAAAATCCAGGAAAAATAGGAAGATACATTTTCTACAAGAAAGCGTGAGAAGATGAGAATAAACATGCCTTTTTGAAAGATGCTTCTTCTACAAAACCTATTAAAATTTTACCTCACATTGTTACCAAAACTATCCAAGAATGAATTTTAAATAATTCCCTGTAAAGTCGAGAGATGAACATGCATTTATTTTGAAGGTATGAAGGTCATTGACAAACATGAGATCTGTCATTCTATGTTGACTAAATACTTTCAGCTTGTAAGAGGTACTTGTGTTTTCTTATTACTCACTATTTCAACAGTTTGAAACTGTTTATTTTTTTGTGAGGCAGGAGTTGTAGAACTGAATCCAAACCAGACCTTAGCTATGTTAGGTCTCAAACACCTTTAATTACTGTTGTAAACACTAAGGTATCTGACCAAAAGGTGGCAATATTCCTTTTGGAATACCTGTGGAAACCATTAGAAAAACACAGGACTAATTTTCTTGATTTTTCCCATGCTTTTTTAAGTATTGGAAAAAATGCTTTCTATTTGGACTGCTTTTTTTTTTAACCTTATTTTATTTATATAAGAAGTTCTGATATATGTCTGATTCAGAGGGATTTTAATGGATTCTTCTCCCATCTTAGGCTTGGCTGTGCCGAAACATCAGTTATTAACAAAGACCTTCTGTCGTTTTGACACTTAATCTGAAAGTTTCTTAGTACACAAAATATAACTTATTATATCACACAGCAGCAGACAGGCATGTAAATACTTAAAGAATGTATGCATTTCTAAACAATATAAGATTGTTTAACTGACTTCGAATATTAGAATATTAATTTAATGTCTAAGGAAATTAAATAGAATTTAAAATACAGTTATATATCTGCATAAAAGGCTGACTGGAAAGATTGTACAGAGATTCTGATCAAGACTTAGACTTTGTATGTTGGCTTTGTATTTCTTATGAAAATATCACTTGACATATGAAAGAAAAACATTCCTTTGTACACACAATTGCTCAGAATATTTGAATACTGTGTGCAGTTTGGGACTATGATGCAGTGGAGCATGTAACATGGAATGTGCTGATGGTAATATGATTATGATGCAAGAAGAGAAGATTGAAGAGAGGGTATCAAAAGGACACATTTTTACTACATTATAAACCAGATTCTAAATGGCAGGTATTCAGCAACTACTGTGATAGACTTGTTATAAGTGTGAGGAATTGTTAAGAAAAAAAGAACATGCAATTTAACATGCTGTTTAGTAGAGTTGGTATACTTAAGCTGTATATTCTCAGCCAGCCACTTTGAAGGTAGGCTGCTGTCTGACTGAAAAGTTTTAATTTCTTCTGCTGTCTCAAAGACTTTCAGCCATTTTAAAAGATGGCTACTTACTGCTCTCTGCTGGCAATATAAATACAGTCATTTGAAGATTAGAATTGTGCATGCAGCGACTTCTGTAGCCCCAAGGATTCAGTCACAAATTAATGTGAATGCAAGAAAAAGATCAAACTGATATCAGAAAAAACCCCAACAAATATCATTCTAATTTTCACAGTGGAAGAATAGGCTAGTAAAGACAAACACTATTAAATAATAATTTTTTAAAACTAATTATTTCAATCATTTTTAAGCTCAGATATGTGCTAATACTTTGTCCAGTTTCCATTGCCAAGGTGTTGACATTCATAATATCTAATGATCTGTAAGGGAATAAAGTGCTCAGAAAGCAGAAGACTGTAGCCCATTGCTTTTCTCTATGAGATTCTAAACTCACAGAAGCTAATTGTTAATTCATATTTAGTGCTGAGTGTATGGTATTGAATATTACAAACTCTTGATTGATATTGAATATCATCTCATGTTAGCAACCATCCCAAGTTCTCATTTAAACTCAGATTAACTGTCAAGAAATGTAATAGAGGAATACAGCTTCTGGAGGATGTATCATCATCAGTTATATTTCCCCCATGGTGTGAACACAAAAAGACACAATTGTACAAGTGCTCAAACACATGCATAAAGACAAACACATTTACATATACATATATTATATATAGAAAAGTTATTTAATGAATATTAGTTAGCCACCTGAACTTAGCCCTCCTTTAGACTCCTTGGTGTTTTCATGATAGGGGTCTCAAAGATTACTAGCATGTAATACCAAGGAAAGTTGTGTGTTACGCCGAAATCCAAGAACCCCACAAATGCACTTTACTGCCAAATATATTTTCAAGAAAGCGAAAGAACTTTTTTTAAATTATTCTCCCAACTGAAAGTTACAGGCTTGAGCATGAAGGTGAAAAAATAAATAAATGGAGAAATCATTACATTTTACTTACTCTGCCTTTCACTCAGCTAGAATAGAACTGGTGACAGTATGACACCTGGCTTGTACAGATGACAGAAAAATATTAACACTAAATTTTTACAAAGATCACTTAGAATTAAATCCTACTTTAAATGATTATCAGAACCATGCATACAACAGACACAGCTCTCCTTGGCTGGCAGACTTCAGAAGCCTGTTGAGGCTTGTTCACTGGTAGGACTTCTCAAAAGCTGTTCTGAAGGCTGTTCAGAAGTAAGAAGGATCCTAGACTGATGACAAGCTACTCAGGAGTTACAAGTTTGGAAGCACTAGGAGGTCTCTCTCCCAGGCATCCAAGTCCGTATTTCCTTCCAGATCTCAGTGTCTCTCCACCTTCTGATGATTTTTCAAAAAGACAGACTAGAAGACAGCATTCATGCCTGAATACCTTCAAAATTCAATCTCTTAATGCTCTTCTGAAACATTTTGAATGTGTCGTAAGATATTTTGTCCTTATCAAGATGAAACACCAAAATCAATATCGTCTAAAGAAATTCAAAATTGGTGGTAATAAATTGGATCCTTTGAAGATTATTTTATATTAATTCCATTTTAGCTATTTCTCAGTAAATTTTCATGAAGTGTCCGATTCTTGTGAAACTATAATTTATAAGTATGAATATAATTAGGCTTGTAAAAAAGAGTTTGCATATCTTCCTAAGAAATATTATTTTGAGATCTTCCTTTTATTTCCTCAATATTCTTTTGCATAATAAAAATGATTAAAGGTGTTATGAGGGAGAGAATCAAAGCTTAATAGTTAAGTACTAATGAAATTAACTATTTTTGGGTGCTTTCAGGATTGCTGAAAATTTGGTATTTTAGCAATCACTCCTTCTTAGTTGTTAAAACTGTTAGAGAAAACAAATAGAATTAACCATTGCTAGTTAATGTTCTGAAATACTTAAATGACTGTTCATAGAATACAATGTGGTTTTACAGTTATAATTTTGCGGTGCTTATGGAGAAGACAGCAGGTGCTTTAAACCAGGTATTTTCTGCATATTTTCCTGCATATTTTAACACATTTAAAACTTTATGAAATCTACAGCTTTGAATTAGGGTGAAGGAGCAAGTTGTGACCTGTCAATTCTTGTTATATCAGTTACTTATCATTAGTTGGAAACTATTTTGGATTTTTTTTTTAATGGAAAATCTCCTAGGGAGAGGAAAGCATTCTGTTCATAAATTCTGGTATCTTGGACAACTAACAAGATCTTTTCAAAACACCTGTGCTTAATTGTCTGTGCTAATTTATTGAGAAACTCCACATAGTGGTATTCAAAATACACCATTTATTGGAGAATGGACTGCTCTTGTGCTGAATTATTCTTTTTGTCATAGTGATATTAAAATGTCATAGATAAAGAACGGTACTCCGCTAAGTCGGGTGCTGTAGAAATGACGATCAAATTTGTTCCATGCTGATTCTAGTGTAAACTGAGTAACATAATTTCAAAAATTTGCTTTTCCATTGCTTGTAATGTGAAAGGATCAGATATTCATATACTTTACTATCCATGTAAAACTGTGGTCATACCACACAAAGACAAACACAGGGAAAACAAATTAGCCTTTGACATCTGATCAATTAGAGAAATTGCTGTCACACTTAAATCAAGAAAAACAAAGCTAGAGGCAGATCAAGAAATGTTCAGAGAAAGCCTGACAAGCTTCATGCCTGACAAGTTACACTCCTGGCAAACTTGGTACAAAACTTGTGACCTGTTACTAGCCATGGTAATAGACATCCTAGGTCTACATGGATACACTTTGAAGACTTCAGGAAATGTCTTGGTCCTCACTTTGTGCTCATGCCATAACCTTGTAGGCCTGCAAACTTGCCGTTGCTAGTACCAATACTGAATTTGCAAGGCCTCATACTTGTTCTTTACGAACTTTTCTTGACCCGCCTGCAGATTTGTTTTGAGCTGAGATGAAGTTCAAGCAACAGATGCTGTCTTCCAGAATTTTACTAATTTTAGAAGAAACGAGGATTTCCAAAAGTAGAATGTAATTCCAGTTACATTTAAATTGAAATATATTCCAAAGTAACTTAAATTTATTCCTCACAATGCCTATTTATGCTGCTGTTTTTATACTACTTTGCTATCAATGCAATGACAGAGTGGAGCTATTCTAAGAATTATGCTGGCTATCAATAATTTTGATTTGAAAAGCAATGAGAACTGGTTGGCGTGCAAATTAGCAAAACAATGAATATAAATGGAAGAATATTCCAACACAAAGGAAATTCAAATCTGGCAATATGAAATCGGTTTATGGTCTCACTATCTAAAGTGGTCACATACAGGCCTATGAATGAAGTCTTACAAAGCTGAATATTGTTGAAAGATTCATTTTAGGTCAGGTAGAATATACCACTTTCTATAGACAAATGTAAATAAAATCAAATTCTGCTAAGAATTGCATGCTAAAAAAATAATTTATAAAGCAGCGTCATAATCTGGTTTATTGTAATGGCTCATACACTTCACTTGGGGCCAGAGGCTCACTAATAATGCTTACACAAAACAAGATCAAGTGTGTTCATGCAAAGCAAGGTACAAGATTTATTCACTGATTGATTGATTTGATTGATTAAGATTCTGACAGAACAGACAGTTATGGATGAGCTGTAGGTACAGTAATGGAAAATTCAGAGGGCACAGGCTCTGTAAGAAAGGGCATATTTCTATCTGATGACTCTTTAAAGAATGACATACTTTTTTACAAAGAAAAGTTGTGGATCTCTATAGTGAAATCCATGCAAAAGGCTGAGACAACAGAACTGTACCTCATTCTGTCTTGAACATGTTCCCGTGCAGAATTGTAAATGATTTCTGTTTGTCTTTCAGAACTGCAAAAATATAGGCCTTGGGTCTGTCCTGTTATATAGATGTCAGTCATAATTTTTAGATCAGTGTCAGATCCCAGACCATGGAAGTCCCCAGACTTTGACGATCTGGGAAGACGGCAGCCAAAGCTTGTGATGTAATCCTAAAACATTAAAAGCATTTTATATACATCACAATAATGTCCATTTCTGCTATAGTTATTCTTAAAGATTTTGTTTTACATGGGAAATGCTACTTGAGTCTTAGATTTAATCCAAGGGGTAAGTGTTACCAACACAAGAGTCTGCAGAACTGGACTTGTGTGTTGAGATACACATAGAAAATTAAAATATAATATGTGGCCTAGGAATTTTGTTCCTATAGTGAACATTTTTATGCAAGGCACTGCAATTATACAAGTCCTTACAGAACTCTAAAGATGGATGAGAGACTTACTTTCAGAAATGCCCGATTACATTTTTAATCAAATCTTTGACTTCATCCTCTTGTACGTAACTTCCTCTAGGACACCAGATAAGGCTCATTCAGTCTTACACACATTAAGTCTTGCACCCCAGAAATGCCCAACTTTGTAGAAACCTAGCTTCATGGGGCACAATCCCACTGAGCTGGATGCTTGCTAGCCGTGTAGCCATAATCACTCAGAAACATGCAGTGATGCAGCCAAGTCCTTACGCTTTTAAGAACTGTTTTGCCATCCATATGGCAAATCGTTAAGAGGAAACCTGAAAAAGTTAGTAGAGTCCCTAAAGCATTCTGGGAGGAAGTCAAGGAGAGTAAGGAGCTCTTCTATAGAAACTGGGCCGTTAGACAATCAGAAATAAAAAAAAACTAGGAGACAAGAAAGAAAATACTCCCTCTAACAGTAAGGCCTAATTCTTTGGCTGCTTTTATGGGATATTGATTAATCCCTCTCTCCAAGCAGATTCCCCTAGAATGCAGCCTCCCAGTTGAGTTATCTGTCCATAAGGCTATTCAGCAAGAGGCGAAGAGACTGAAACAATTCTCTTTTTATAGCAGCAACTTTAACCCAGATTAATTTCAGAAGAGAACTTGGAGTATGAGGTCCCCAATAGCTGTAGTTTCTTTGCACACCACACTGGCTGCTCATAGACTCAGCACTTTCATATCTCCTTGGCAGTACGTATGTGACTTCAGGTAATCTGAGAAGGAATGGATCAATCTCCTGTTCCTAGACTGTACCTAGAGTCTGTAGTCTAGTAAGGTGTGCTGGCTTTTACCCAAGAATTTTAGGTGTACACTGGTAGAAAATGAATGTCGAATTTTGATATCGAAGTTTCATTTTGTTCTAGGCATCATCCATTCAGGAAACAGAGGAATATTGCATGATCCATATGCCAAATAAATAAAAATAACTGCATCTTCCAGTGTTGAACACTCATAACAAACTGCCTGTGGATGAGGCACAGAATAAGAATCATTTGTGGACATTATTCAGCAAATAAATTCAAATAAGGGATGTATTTGAGAACATAATAATCTGCTCACTGACAACTGGCAAACAGAAACAGAGGCAAAATTTGTCAGATAAATGACACATTATGAATTATTCACTCAGTTTTGCAACACGTTGATTATACTCTGTAATCAAATACTGTGCATCTCATTTAACCAGTGATACTGAGCTCTAGAAAAGAAACATAGTTTCAGAGCTCACTATTAAGAGGAGAATGAGGATAGTTTGTAAAACAGCTGGCTCCACAGATTTAACCCTTCTGAACATTTGTTTTCCCAATCTGGCTCATTTGTCATGTAAGTCACAGCAATGATCATCATAACAACAACTTTTCATATTTTAGCTAGACTGCTTTTATCTTTGTTTATGTACTGTACATTAGAGTTTATTCAATTTTAACTGGACATCATTTAACATGTTAAAGGAACCCTTCGGCAGGGGGCTTCTGTTCTCATTTGGTGTACATGGAAATAAGTTCCACACATTTCTGGAGATAAACCTATTTGATGCTAACATTGACATATCATAGGATAACTGTACATTAAACATAAATTTAATTCTTCCAATGCTAATTGAATGCCGAAAACACCATTCGGTCTGCAGAAAGATAAGTAAGCACAGCAGAAGGGTATAGAGAACTATATATAGTAAGGGAAAACCAAGGAATAGACATAGAGCAAAGAGGCACACAACAAAGCTCCATAAATGCATCCAGAAAATATGATGTATGGGAGACACATACCCTTGGAAAATGACTTGAGTATCACCTCAATCTCTGAATGACAATCAGAGTCACTCTGGGGCTAAAGGAGGAATGCAAATGGACCTTCAGACTTCTATGAGCTGCACAGTGTGACAAATGGCATGATAAACTAGGCACTGAGAGAAGGTTGTACTGCTCTTCAAACAAATGTAAAACAAAATTTGAAAGAGCTAGAAAGAGGTTTTCTGCAAATGCAGCATCAGTTCACTCCTCATAGCAGAAACAAGAGGATTCCAAATTTAGTGTCCCATAGTGTGTCATGTTAAGACAAACCTTAACATAACCAGCAAGTGAGGCAGGCTTACCCACTTTCTCTGACTTATACTAAAACAGAGCCCTTTATTATTCTATACTTCACCACTCAGAGACGTTACATGAGATGCAATACACTCCTTTTCCTACAAAAACTTTAAAGTCTGGTTTCACACTACGTATTCTTAAGTCATCACTAATAAAACCCTTGGTGCCATTCAGCGTGGAATCACAGGTTTTCTCATGCTGGGAGAAACTGGATTTTTAAAAAAGTGAAATACCTAGCTTTCTCTAAATGTAGTGTAATGTTTCTAACTATTTCAGTATTGCCATATGTCCTGAGTCTCGAAAGTGCAAGAAAATAGACAAAGCATTGGCCGTTAAATTGACAGTTGGCATAAGTTTCCACTGTGGGGACTGACACCAGTTTATGCGTACTGTTATCCTTGTGCAACAAAAAGTTTTACTTGTCATAATTTTAACAGAAGCTCAAACTTAACAAGGGGCTGATTGTTCCCTGTTCCCACTGCAGTCAGCAGGAGCCGACACGGCAGTACACATGACCAGAACATTCAGTACAGAAAGGGTCTTAAATTAGGAAAGAGCAAATATAATAGAAAATATGGCTTATGGTCTCTCATCTTGGTTGAAATTATCCTGAAATTAGATAACAGCTTTGATTGAATAAAGATATTTCTGCTGAGGAACTTTAGGACCTTCAGAAGATACCCACTCAGATAAGATTAAATAATACATTCCCATGAAAATATAGGGAAACTGTATTTGTATCTCTCTCAGCTCTATTTCACTACATCCACTATAGACGAAAGTTAGGAGTTCCCTTCTGTTTTGCAATGTCCAATGAACTTTCAGGCTAAAGGCAGGTGCCAGATGAATTGATCTCCCCAGGGGATGAAGAAACCATGAAAGCTAAATTCAGTGTATTACCATTTCTTTCAGCCCTTATGTCCCAGTTTAAGAAAGGGTAAAACTAACTGGGTCCCATTCCAACATCAGATGGCGAGTTGGAGATTAATCTCATATCATAAGAAAACTAAAGCAAAGAAGAAAAGACAGCTTGAGGATTTACATGAATACTATTGATAGAGACCGTAACAAGTAGAACACAGTGTTTCGAGTTGAAGCAAACTGACATTGGATTAGGAGTTCTGTTTGGCAAAGCAGTTTTGTTATGATGCAGAAAATCCTTATTTTCTACCCATGAATTTACTGTGTTAGTAAACATCCTGAAGGAGGGTATTCAACAAGGCAAATACTCAACAAGAGGAGAGGAGAATGTATAGAGAGAACAGTGAACAATATGAGAAGCAGCAGTGTTAAGTACCAGAGTGTCCTGAGGACCTATCTTCCTGCTCCTGGTCATTTTTGTGAAGAGTTAATGATCAGTCACTCAGAAATATTTGTCAACATACTGCCTGTGGGGGTGTCCACATGCCTTAGTGAAATGGCCTGGATACAAGCAGCTGACAAAACTAGGTTGTGAGTCAAACAATGTGTGTGAGTGAAGTACCCCAAACTGCCTGTTCTGAAACGGTGTTTGCTGCAGAACTGATAGTGCTGAAGAGTTAGGAGACTACAAATATCATTGGGATTAAGTGACTACCAAGGGATTAACAAAATAATTTGAAACAAAGGAGTCATTTTGAAAAGCAGTGTAAAAGAAACATGAATATTTGTAAGGGGAGGAGAGGCCCCCGGGTGGAAACGGGGTGAAAACGGACCGGGGGC